>JAMPIV010010281.1:222500-229470 GCA_024509875.1 Oreohelix idahoensis
TCTTGTCGGCGATGTTGTGTGATACCATTCCATTGACTGTCTCTTGGATTCTGGTTCAAAAAAATAAACCCAAGTCGCATTACCTGCCACAATATTCGATAAAAACCTCTTCTCCTTCAGTTTCGTAACGGTGCAGGAGGTTGATGGCTATGAATTTCCTTGTTTCTTTATGTCTGTCTGTCAACATTCTGGGTACCCACCGTGCACAAACTTTTGAATAACCCAGGTCTTTAATGATGTTCTGGACACTGCCTTTACTAATGGACAACATGGAAGAAAGTTCATCCAATGTTACCCGACGGTCACCACGAATGATGCCATCAACTCGATGAATGTTGTGTGGAGTCACTGCGGTAGACGGACGGCCAGTCCGCTTTGCGTCAGCCATTGAGGATTGACCCACTTCAGCTTCGTCACAACAATGTACCCAACGTCGGACAGTGCTAACATCCACTGTTGAATCTCCATAAACATTCTTCAAACGTTCGTGGATGCGAATTGGGGTCTCGCCTTCAGCATTGATGAATTCTATGACATAACGTTGTTTTAACCGAACGTCTTTGGCAGCCATTTTTCAACTGTTACAGTGGTGCCACCTGTTGCTGAAACAGGTTGGTAATGCTATACAGTGCAGAAGAGTGTTTGAGGAATCCTGCTAAATTTACAAATTGCACACCGATGCAGTATTTACATACATAAAAAATAGGAGGCATTACTTTTTGACCTTCCCTCGTATATATATATATATATATATATATATATATATATATATATATATATATATATATATATATATATATATATATATATATATATATATATATATATATATATATATATATATATATATATATATATATATATATATATATATATATATATATATATATATAATTTTTTTTTTTTCAAATCCAAATAATATTAATAGTTGCCGATTGTGGCGTGAGGTTTTTATTGGCTCTAGGATCAGTATAGTACTGACAATTACAGAAATAGAATTTTTGCAGAAAATGGTGAAGTCCCAGTGTCTGAGAGAACTACTGGTATCACAAATTAGTTACGGCTGTAAATGTTCTGATCTCGAAAAATTAGTAGAGAGGAGACCGACATAAATTGCCACCTCCGCTGTGTAACTAACTGTGATATTAAGACAAGGAAACAGATTTTACTTAACAATGATAAAATTGACAAGTCTTCAAATACAATTTCCTTATTATTTATTTAGTATATACACTATCTACTCTTGTGCTGAAGGGTGAATGTTGAAAAATGGAATGTAATGGATTTGTAAGTTTACATATGATTTACAAATATTTATATAGATATATAAATATATTACAACAAGTTTTCCAATTATAGGAACAAAAATTATGTCAGCTGTGCTGTTATTCAATTATAGTACAGATATCAGCTGTGCTGTTAATTACGTCTATAACAATTATTAGCTATGCTGTTAATCTTGTCTCTTTCTACGCTAAATCTCTTTCTCGTCACTGACACTAACTTTTGCTCACAATGCTGACAGAAATGGTACTAATGTGTACTCATCTCTCTAAGGTCTGTTCTTCTTTGTTTGGTTCACACAACAACGGCTGAGGATCGTTCCTTTAGCCCACCCAAGACTGAGGGGGACCAAAGATGTAGATTCTGTGCAATCTCTATGCTCCTGCGGAGTTCCAGGCAGCTGGATTGACGACCCACGATCTCAGTTTTGATGACACGAATAAAACCTGTAACAAGGAAAAATAGGGGCTAATTTCTGTCCTCAAGCCCACCTATTTCTATTGTATATGATATGAGCGTGTCTCAGGTGTCTGCATGTAGGATGAATGACAACATGGCTCAGTATGATTTAGCAATAGCGAGACAAGACAGGTGTCTACTTGCAAAACATTCTTTCTGACAAATTAATACATGGATACATCCAATAATATGAATTCAATACATGAATACATCCAATAATATAAATTCAATACATGAATACATCCCATAATATAAATTCAATACATGAATACATCCAATAATATGTACACCTAGGGGTGATACAACCATTTCCTTCCCCCTATAATATACCAGGCCTTCTCTGACAAGTGCTATACAAGCTGGTAACATATATCCTAACAATATTGTTATGTTCTTATGATAGGAGTATATGAGACGAGGACTGTTTGGTGATATATCAGGTGGGAGTTATAGGAGACAATAGATTGGAGTTAGATGAGACAATAGATTGATGTTAGATGAGACAATAGATTGAGTTATAGGAGACAATAGATTGAGTCCTAACAAGGACTGTTTTGGTTATATTTCAGTTGGTTTTATCTGAGATAATAGACTGAAGTTATAGGAGACAATAGATTGAGTTATAGGAGACAATAGATTGAGTCCTAACAAGGACTGTTTTGGTTATATTTCAGTTGGTCTGAGATAATAGATTGAAGTTATAGGAGACAATAGGTTGAAGTATGAGTCCTATTAGTCTTCGTCTTCATCAATCCATATCAGGAAATACAATCCTTATACCTAATGCCCCAAGATACAATCAGTAACCTGAAACATTCATAGTGAACCAAAATATATTAAATATATACAGGTGTAGGTATTATAAATGACACACAACAAATACCAACATTATAGACCTGCTGTACCTATTTTCCTACCAGTTTATAGTGAATTATATTTACCCTCTAAGATTTTTTTTAAACCGGCCAGGTTTTGACTCGACTTAGTGAAGCAGGCTGCAGGTCAATGCACTCCAGGTAAGCTATAAATCAAAGTTGACAGCTCCTCTTATTCAGTCGGTCGTCTCTCTGGCTTCGTGTCGGGTTGCGTGCTTTTGCATAAAATCTCGCCCGATTATATAGGTAGATGAATGCTTAAGCAAAGCTTTTGGTTGGTTCCTGGCGGGGCAAGCTGATTGGTTTCCTGCAGTTTAGTCCCAAGCATCGTACAGCCTAATTTTATTGTTTTTTCCGCCATCTTGCACGAACAAGATGGCCGCGACCCACATCCGAAAAAACAGGGCTTAAGTTTTTTTCCTGGCGTAACTTCTTGTAATTTATTCCGGCTCAGCAACTGTGCGTTGATTGGCTGGGGGCAAATTTGTATCCCGACATAATGATTTAACAAAGTAGTGGGGTTACACACACTCGTTTCACGACACCGATACATGAAAGTGGCATCACATCTCCCTTTTTAAAATTTAATGATGAAAGACACCACGTTCAACCTCTGTTGGGTCATAATTAGGATATATAATTTTTTTCAATTCCAAATAATATGAACAACTTTTTTTTAAACAAAGTATCCTGTTGAACCCTTGATGGGTTACACTTAGGACAAATAGTGTAAAAAATTCAAGACAATAAAATCAGATTTCCGATATCCAAATATAGTATCTTCTTCTGCGTTCCACTCGGTCCAAATATAATCAAATCAAAACCAAAATTGTGTGAATGTATTGGTGTGTGATACCCCCTTTTCAAGAAACAAATAAAAATAAACCCAATACAAACAAGAAAAAAAACAAACAAACAAACAACCAAAAATAAAAACAAGCGAACCAAAAAACAAAGTAAAATAAACTCTCTCACAACTGCCCTGCGGTTAACAAGGTGGAAGAGGGTGAGAAAGTCTGGAGGTGTCCGAAATTACATCAAATCCACCAACTATCTGCCATCATCCACACGAGCACTCCATCAGACTACCTCTTATCCTCACACCACCATTGATCCTTATATATTAATTGTACTTCTTGTTATATACTGTTTTACTATATTCGCTAGGTCTATCTATTCTCAACACCTGTTCCACATTTATGGATGAATTGCATGCCTGTAAATAATTTAATAATAATATTGGTTTTCTCTGTTGTTCATACTTCCTACAGTACATTTTAGGATGGTAATATAGTTGAACAACTACCGATATGGGAAAGTGGCATCACACCTGTCAATCATTGTAAATAGGACAAATCATAATTACCAATTATGCATGTATGTTTAAAAAAAAAACCCCAAAACAAACAAAAATGAGATAAAACATCACAAAACCAAACAAAAATAATACTAAGGTGGAGGGGGTAAAGGCCTGGTGTGTTGTGGTGAATTACACCGGAGAGGTTAAAGATGTTATACTGAAAAAATTGGTGTATGTGTCCACAGTGTGAGGTCAAGCTATGTAAGACCCTGAGTCTAATAGTTGATGTTGATGTTAAGTTCTCAGGGGACCTATCGCTACCTCTCTAAGATCTCACACTGTGCTATATTTTGCTTATTTATTGGTGTGATGTTTATTATATCACCCGTGTGTTGCCGGGGCCCGACAGGGGAGCAAAGAATAGTAACACTGCACCCTACCACGCATGTCGTAAAAAGCGACTAAGGAGGGTTGGGCATGGGGCTGTTTACCCCATCCCGTAAAAACTTCGCACAGTGGGCTGATCACCTGCTTACCAACCAATCTGATTACGGAAACAACGATAGATTGTTTGGTCTGTTTCTGTTCCACAAAGACGCCACTAGGCGTGGTGGAAACAGCGATAGATTGATCAATTTGTTGTTGCCCTAAGACGCCACTAGGCGTACTGGCCACATACTGCTTTGCCGGTTGGTGGCTAAGGATGGAAGAAAGAAGAAGAAGTTTATTATATGGCTACGTGTCTATGGTTATGCAAATGTAGTGATATGGTGCACCAAAAAAAAAAAACACACACACACAACTGGAACTCAATGAAATTAACTTGAGTAAGGCTGATGTTAAAGTTATGATATATTTTTTTACAATTTATTTTCCTGTACCCCAAATCTCTTTTGGGACAGGAATGTTGAAAACTGAAGAAAAGTAGTGTACAAATAAGAAATAAATAATGACTCTTTGTCCCTCACTAGTAATCTACGATGTTACTGTGGGTGTATTCACAGACTGATATCTAACTGTGTCATTAGTGAAAGTCATTGATGTAAGAAGCTGTTGTTATCATCACGCCCCACTATAGTTATAACTCAAGTTGAGGAAAACTTTTTCTTTTCCAAGATGAATTGTCAGGTTGCCCAGCTATGGGACTTTCACCTTATATATTGATATGTCAGATGTAAAGCACTGCACTGCAAACAACGTCAGCCCAAGAGACTTCCTCCGGCTAACAGGTACAGCATACAGTTCTGCTGAGGTCGTTATGTTCCTCAGAATATGTTTCACCAGTGTTCCTGCCACCAGTCGGCAACAGGAAATAAAACCCGCATCAATGAAATATTTTACACAAGTAAACGAGGACTGGCAAATAATGGCACAAATCTAGCTTTGCCGTGTCGTCCAGACTGAAAGGATTTCGTTTAAAAGCTTCACCTCTGCTCTCACCGTTACTTGGTAGAAAATTTATGTTCAAATGGCAACTATCCTAGTCTTCTTTTCCTAATATTAATCACACTGGCCAATGAGACAACGCGTCCAAAATTTTGATTCTTCCGAAAACCCCAAACATTTTGTGCGTTTCTCAATACGTTTGCCAGTCTGGTTTTAATTTTACTGTGTAGAAACAAGTTTCGCGTTGGCTGACAAATCTTCAGTTTTACCTCCCCTTTTCCTAACACTAGCGTTAACCAATGAAATTGTGTTAAGCCAATTTGATTTTCCCAAGACGCGTTAGCAAATGTAACTACCGAAGTTTTTAAAAAATGAGCAGTTCTCAGTGTGTTCGTCTGTCTGAATGAATTTTCTTATTTTAACCATAACTCTGTCATTTATGAAGTGATTTAAAAGATTAAAAGTGATTATTAACCGTACGAGTATCCTCTATCTAGCCAGCATGTTTTCATCTAATTCGTTCTCATCGTTTGCATTTTTGTACTGTTCCTCTAATTTATGGTTTTACTTTTATTCAACTAAAATATTTATGTAATCAATCTTCTAAGGTCATACAAGTTATTATAGGATATTATTTTACACAATATTGCTCTATTTTCTCTCTCTGCACCATTTGAGGTTTCAGTTTCACTTTACGTTATAAGTAGACTAGTATTGTTTCATTTCAATCCGCCACTTTTCTCCCCTCTCTGTCGTTCTTAGAAAACTAACACCGCGTTTGCCCGCCGCCAACTTGTCTAGCGGTCGTTTTAAACAATTAGTACGGATATAGGAAAAAGCGTGTGTGTGTCAAAAGGGGAAAGGGGAAAGGGGGGGGGGGTGCACGCTTGCTAACAAAAGATTCAAATTTTCATCACGCGCTGGCGTTAGAATAAGCGATGCCTAGGCAAAATTTCACATGTGGTAACTATTAATAGATTCTTAGAATGCGTTAGTTAATTTTTCCTTTCTACAGTTTGAGTGTAAAGTGACCCTTGATAATTTAAACATCTAGTAGTATTGGCCTTCAACTAAGGTAAAATATAGAATTATTTATAGGTTTTCCACGACAACAGTGGAAAAAGTCAAAGGCTGTAATATATTATATCTGAGCGGAGGGGGTAAAACGGAGCATTTTATTACATGTGTCCAGTTATATAATTGACTTTCACCTGTCAAAAGTCACATGTATTGTAAGACCAGCATCAGACCTTCACTTTCCCAATTACTATATATTAACTTTTGCTCTTGTTAAATATTGTTTGATTAAACTATGCATTTCCTTAGGTATGCCTATTCTTAACACCTCTTCTATATTTATAGGTAAATTTGATGCCTGCAAATAATCTAATATTGGGATTCTCATTTGCTCATACCTCTTACATGTTAACAAGAAATGCTCTATATTATTGTCTTGAAGATATCCTGCACAGTTAGGTTCTTCTATCCTGAAATAGCCTTTTCCCAGCAATTAATAACAGATGAATGGAAAGCAGAATGGGATAAAAATCTGAATGAAAGACATGCATATGATGTTGAAGGCTCCAACAAGAAACTGTCAGATATCTAGAGAATTGAAAATTCCCAGCAATCACATCTCCTGTCCAATCATTGCAAATAGAGCAAA
>JAMPIV010010282.1:0-187500 GCA_024509875.1 Oreohelix idahoensis
AATAATTCTGACTGAGATATATAGATATGTGGTAGCAAGTAAGGTTATCTATAATACACTACTCTTAATAGATATAGATACCTTCACAGCTGATCTCAGTCAGTACACTAAGTTCCCTATAAGTATTTATAACATCCCACTTCACCACATATATTGGGGTCTCGCTCTTGGGATTTTGAATCTTTAACTATTAAAAATATTGGGGGTAATTCACTTCAGGGAATATAAGAATTAAAAGGTATCCTTGGGTGGAATTAAATAAGGTTGAGCTCACGGTGCCTGTGTTGTCCATTAGAGATTGAATTGTTGGTTAGACATTGTATAAATTTACCTGATAGACAATGGCGGACCTGGCCAAATTTCGATCTGCTGCGGTTCAGACTGCAAAAGAGTTAGGATTAGATGGGCAAGTTATGGTTGCCTATGTCACTACGGAATGTGACAAATTTATTGAACGCGAAGAAAGAAGATTAGAAAAAGAGCCGAAAGAAGGTTAGAGGCTGAAAGGGAAATTAAGAAGTTACAATTTGAAGCTGAGGCTGAGACTAAGAGGTTGCAAGCTGAGGCTGAGACTAAGGGTGCAGATGAGGCTGAGGCTAAGAAATTGGAGCAGAAAGAGAAGACAAAGATTAGCTGCAGAAAGAGAAGAAGAAAGAGAAATTAGCTGCAGAAAGGAAGAGAGAAATTAGCTGCAGAAGGGAAGCAGAAGATAAAAGATTACAAAGGGAACATGAGAGTTACGACTAAGGGAGTTTGAGTTTCAAGGCCATGCTCCTGAAAATGGTGCCAGTCCCTTTGCCTCTGATGCTACGGTTACTCAAGGAGCCTCAACCTCAGCTATGAATTTTCATTTAGATCATTTTGTTGAGAAAGACGATGATATTGAGAGCTATATAAATAGGTATGAACTATTAGCTACCACATATGGGTTAGAGAGAGAAAGGTGGAGCTTAAAGTTATCTCAGGGACTTCGTGGGGCAGCTTATGAAGTTTTTGCAAAAATGAGCAGAGGTGATCAGGAAAATTATGACATGCTAAAGCAGGCTCTTTTGTTAAGGTATGAAAAGAATGCAGAATTTTATAGGAAAAAATTTAGGAATGCTAAACTACTGTCAGGTGAAACCTATCACCAGTTCTCTGCACGAATAGAGACATACTTGGAGAAATGGACTTCTCTGGGGAAAACCCAAGATCTTAAGGAAATGGTCCTTATAGAGCAACTAAGAGAGTCCATGGCTCCAGACCTGAGAAAGTTTCTCATGGAACAAGGTGCAGAGAGGCTGGGTGAGTTGCTAAATGTTGCTGAAAGGTATCAAGCAGCTCAAGCAGAGGTAACAGGTAATAAAAAGAAACAGGTGGATAACTTTAGGGCACCACAGAACTTTAATAAATTTGATCCTTAGGATCAAAATAAAGGTAAGCACCAATTTGATAGGCCACGGTATGACAATAAAAATAAATTCCCACAATTCGATGAAAGGAAATATGATGAAAGAAAATCTTTCAACCAAGGAAAAAGGTGGTGTAAGAATTGTCAGATGGACAATCATGACACTGACCGTTGCAGAAGGAAACCTGTGTATATGGCAACCCTTCAGGTCAGGTCGACCTCAAGACAGGAGGAGGATATTATGTTAGATACCACTCCAGAAGAGATGAGGAAGGCACAGGCTGGGGATAAAACACTCAAGCCTTGTTTCAGAAAATTGTCAACTTGTCATACAACTCCAGGCAAGGGAGATTTTTACATGAAAAACAAGTTGATGTATAGGAAGACTGGAGCTAGATCCAATGGTCACGGACAGCTGGTTCTTCCAAAAAGATATAGGACAGACTTAATAAGGAGCCTACATGTGAAACCAGATGGGGACCATGAGAAGATAGGTACCATCATTCAAAAGGTGGCTCACAATTATTATTGGCCCAAAGCAAGATGGGACATTGAGAATTTTGTAGAAAGGTGTAGCATAGCACATGAGGGAACACCCACAAGTGGGAACATGGATCAGGACCTGGACACGCCACGGGGCAAAATTAGGCCTGATAATAAAAAGAAAAATAGATTTGATAAAGTGGACCAAATGGAATGGGAAGCCCCTTTTCACGGACAAGCTTCACTTAACTGTTTTACAATGGCCACTATGCGGAGAGTGCAAAAAGATGTCTTACCCCAGGATAAGCCGAAAATCCCTCAATCGGACTTAAACAAACTGGAGGAAGAGGATGTAGAGAGGAAATCTCTCATCAAGAATTTTAAGTGGGGAGAAAGCCCCAAAAGAAAAATTGGTAGCGGTCGTTTTGTGAATGATAATTCTGGGAGGAAAAATCATCACTATAAAGCTTCGAGTGGAAGAGACCATACCGGTGCATGGACAAATAGGTCCACACAATTAAAGGTCCATATGTAGCTTTGTTAAGAACGTGGACTGATGAAAAGGCAGAGGAAAACATTACATCTTCATACCAATATGTGAATGAGCTGACCACTCGGTTAAAAACTGGCTGGAAACTTGCCAATGAAAATTTGAAACAAGCCAGGAAGAAACATGCTGCCTATTATAACAGGAAGGCGAAAGACAGAAATTTGGCTGTGGGAGAGAAAGTACTGCTTCTTTTGCCTGGGAGTCAGAATAAGTTACAAATTGGATGGCAGGGTCCATATACAGTTCTAGAGAAGGTGTCTAGAACAAATTATAAGATAGATAAGAAGGGGAAAGAAAAAATCTATCATGTGAATCTCCTGAAGAAATATTTGGAAAGAGAACATCAGGAAGAGACACACTTGTTGACCTTGTCCATCGCCATGGAGATGAAAAAGGAACCACTTTCATCATTTGAATATCCATTACACCCCTGTGAGACAGCAGCACAGGTGAAAATCAGTACACATTTAACGAAAACTCAGAAAGAGAGAGTGCAACAGGTTCTAAATAATCATGCAGAGGTGTTAACAGACCGACCAGGGCATACAAACCTATTGGAATATGATATGAAACTAATAGACTCCACACCTGTCTGTATGAAACCATATTCGATTCCGTTTGCTAAGGAAAAAGCTTTGAAGGAAGAGATAGACTATCTATTGAAGGAAGGAATTATTTCGCACAGTGAGTCTTCGTATAGTTCCGGTGTTGTACTCTTAAGGAAGCCCTCTGGAGAACATAGACTCTGTATAGATTACAGGAGACTGAATGCTATTACAGAAGGACAGGTGGATCCATTGCCGGATACAAATCAGCTGTTTGCCAGACTAAATAAAGCTAAATATTTCTCAAAAGTGGATCTGAGTAAAGGATACTATCAGATTCCAGTAAAGCCTGAGGTTAGACCATACCTAGCTTTTAGTACCTCAGAAGGACACTATGAGTTTAATAGATTGCCATTTGGATTGAAGAATGCGCCTAGTGTCTTCTCTAGAATGATGAGAAAATTATTGGATCCTCTGAATAATCCCTGTATAACAAATTTTATGGATGATATCCTTATAGCAACAGAAACATTTGAGGAACACATTGACTCTCTGAACATGCTGTTTGATCGACTTAGGGAGGCAAATTTAACAGCCCGACCAACCAAATGTTGCGTTGGATGTAAAGAATTGGAATTTTTGGGACACACAGTTTATCAGGGAAACATGACCCCTGACCCAAAGAATTTAGAGAAACTACAGAAAGCCCCGAGACCACAAACCAAGAAGGACGTGAGATCCTTTGTCTCATTATGTGGTTTCTACCAGAAGTATATCAAAAACTTTAATTCCATATGTGCACCGTTAACTGAATTGACACGTAAAGGACATCCAGATCGCATTACATGGACACCACAATGTGAAATGACTTACCAAGAATTGAAGGAAAAGCTCACAAGTAAACCCATTTTGAAATTACCTGACTTAAGTCAAGAATTCATAGTAAGGACGGATGCAAGTAATATTGGGTTAGGTGCAACTCTACTACAGAAATCAGATGCATTGGATGGGGAATTAAGCCCAGTGGCATATGCTAGCAGAAAGTTGAATAAAGCTGAAATCAACTACTCAACTAGCGAAAAAGAATGTCTTGCAGTAATATGGGCAATAAAGAAATTCAATATTTATCTATATGGGAAGGCATTTAAGTTGCAAACAGACCACAAACCTTTATCGTTTTTAGCACAGGCTAAGCATGAGAACTCTAGGTTACTCCGATGGTCTTTGCTTCTGGCTCCATATAATTTTAGCATTGAGTATATATCTGGAAAAACCAATTGGGAGCGGATTTTTTAAGCCGCCATCCGTGTGATGAGAATCACCGTAAACCCCAGAAATAATAATAAATTTCTCTATGTGTATATAGAATAAAGGACTGACATATAATGTCTGTTTTAAGAGGGGAGGTGTCATGAAATATTCTAATCCACATATATAAATTATTAGGTAAATATGAAGCCTAACAAATAAAATTAATAAAGAGAAGAGCAATGGTAAAATAACAGTGCTGTCACAAAGAATGTACTCGAAATCCCCCTTGTTTTCTGCTTCGTCTGCAAATTGTAACGCTTTCACGTTGATATAAAAGCTTACTGTATTATTACCCGCCTTCTTCAATGAAACGTGTGCTGCATTTCTGAGAAAAACATTGAGACGTACTGCGTAATGACCTAAATTAATCCTAACATTAATTATATTACGTTACCAAAACGAACGAACAGATGGACAAAAGGATAGCGAGAGGGGAGGGCTGAAAATCAGGAACGCATGCAACACGCGTCGCGCGATACACAAATGCTGCCATCACGCGTGTAAGTCTACAAGCACTAACTTTTTCAGACGGACAGTGATAAAATACACTACCCTTTCCCAGAGTTAGGTTTATAAATCATAAAACTCTTATTAGAAAAGATAACATTAGATGGGTTTACGGTTGAAAACATAACAGTACCCAGACAGCACATCTTCGAAACAGGAGGTAGAAGAAATTGCATATTTTGAACGCAGCCACGTAGCTCCTTTAAATTAGTATTTTTGGGTTCCTTAGGGCTTGCTGACAAATAATATGTAAAACGTTACGCAAATAGTCCAGGAATTAATAAATTATACCCAAAATAAAATATTGGGGGTGCCTGACAGCATAAAATCATTTCTGCTCATAAGATTTTTTTTTTAACGTGTTTGAAAAAAATTTACGTTACAGAAATAGCCTACCATGTAAACTCCAAATTGATTGGAGCGCAACAAATGAAAGCCTAACCACGATTGGTCGGGCTATAAATACTCTCTTGGTTGGTAGGGGAAACGGGGAAAGGTAACATTTTTTCAAACACTTGTCGAAACGGGGCTCATTGGTCAGACTCGCTGATATACACACTTGGGAGCGTTAGTTCGAAACCACTTGTTTAAATAAGCTTGATAAAGCATCAGTGCGTTGAAGCCAGCTTATATTTTGCTAAATAAAAGCCTGGAACATAGGCAGAGGGGGATTTGTGCCAGTTTGTGCCAGAATTCATTGCTAATCAACGTATCTGTGTTTATTCGTATGAATTGTGGTAAGCTTGAACCATTCATATCTTTTAATGAAAATTGAATGTGAATTGTTGATTTATGCCTGTATATATATGTGTAGTTCAGTGGCCAACGTGAGGTAAAGCCTGTAATGCTCCAGCCTGAACAGAGGGTGTCGGAGAGAAGTAAAACGGCATGGAATGGCCAAACAGTACACTGACACCTGGATGATTGACTAGAAAGAAATAATGCTGGAAGTGCAGAGGCGTAGTAACCATTAGGAAGGGTAATACTGGAATAAAGTATTTCAAATGAAGCTGACAGTTGGCCTAACGCTCTGAACTCAATGTTTGTGCTGTATTGTGATCAGTGTAAAAGAGAATATAAATTAGTTATGAAGTAGAAGGTACATCCTTCTTGATTTCAGGGACAGTGGTCTTGATGTACTGAGCAGCACCTGGTCAGAGCTTTGCTGAATCCAGTGTCGGACAGCATACTCCTTGGTCCTTTTAGCTATCAGTGAGGTGTCTCCAGAGCCCAGAGGAGAATTCGAGCAGAGGAGTCCTCTCCTGCCGCCATCACTCAAGATAAGCAGAGTTGGCCAGCTGAGCTCAACATTATGTCCCCTCATCTTGAAATAACTTTATAAAAATACCATTCAGAGGGGAATTTACTTGTCTTAAAATCAGGAACTGTGAACAGCTCCAATACTAGTCCCTAAAGACAAACTATTGAAGTCATGATGACAAATACCAACAGAGCTTGAACAAAACAAAACCAGTATTACCTCATTTTACTACTACACAACTGACACACATAGAACATTTGTAATAATATATGTCACTACAATATTCATATTAAATACATTCTGTACATAACTTGTAATTTAAATTGATTGTGATTTCTGGTTCCCTTGTAGTTGAATCAGGACACATATTCATTCATGCCAGTAATGAATACATATTGTTATTTGAAAGTTCATCAGTGACTCTTTTAAGATATCTTTGTAGAGTGTTATATGTATGTGAGTGTCACAGTGTTGTCAAGAGTAGTGGATTAAATTAAATTGTTTATCTGTCTGTTGTTGTGACTTACACTTCACCATACTCATACCCTAGACACATAACGTAGCATCACACTATTCCAGAATAATTCTGACTGAGATATATAGATATGTGGTAGCAAGTAAGGTTATCTATAATACACTACTCTTAATAGATATAGATACCTTCACAGCTGATCTCAGTCAGTACACTAAGTTCCCTATAAGTATTTATAACTTCCCACTTCACCACACCCATATATTTTCAATGTGCGCGCAGCACGCTGGGATGTGAAAAGTTTAACGAGAAGAAGATTGATGACTAGGCCATAATAAAGCCTAAGAATTAGTTGTGGTGTGTTGTATTTGATAGTCGTGTATTATATTTGATAGTTGTGGGCCATATCTGTGTTTTCGTGCCTAATAGAGCAATAAAGGCGAGTGTTATTTAAGGGGCAAAATTAATCCGCGCAGCGCACTAAAGTTGAGTGATTCGACCTAGGGCTTATAAAAGAGATAGCTAGCGGCAAACAGGCCGATTTGAAGATTCAGTCCAGACAAGAAAAAACGAAACGAGGCGCCCTGTGTGGGTAGCAGAAGAACAAAGACATGACACATTAGCAATCGAGCACAGGCTGGGTGTTTGTTTAGTGTTTGGTTTGTTGGTTTATTTGTTTAATGTTTGCTTCAGTGTGCTCTTAGTCACTGAATGGGTTGTAAAAATAAATACAGCCCCTGCCTTAAGAATCAGAGTTTTATTGTTGAATCGGGTCGGTGGGAGTGTGCAAGAGAGTGATCAAATATCACAACAGCATCATCATCATCTCGCCCACCCTACCACAATTGGCGTCGTCGACAGGATCAGGCAGACAGTGACACAGAGCAAACAGCAAACGAGCAAATATAACAAATATTGTAAACACCCAGCGGTGCGGTATTGCAGCAAGATGGCTTCGATCAATGCGCCTGTGAAGGTAGTGTACGTGAAGGTGCCGGAGGTAAGGCTATTTGGTGGAAAGGCAAATCCCACTTGGCAAGAGTTTGTGGAAGATGTAGAGGCCGTGTGGAAGATGGCGCCCTTTTGCGCAGAAGACAAGGTAGACGTGATCTTGAACAACGTTACACCAGTGGTCTCTAGGGAATTACGGATACGTGGCGGAGCAAAGGCCAGCCCTGAGCAGTTACTCAAGATAGTAGAAGAAGCCTACAGCGAGCAACCACCAGTCAGTGAGATGACCAGGAATTTCCAGGCCGTGAGTCAGGGACCTTGGGAATATGCTGTTTTATGTGAAGGTAAAAAGCCTGATACACTGGTGCAGGTAGCCAGTGTAGAAGCTCACAATGAAGAGGAGGCACTCAGAGCAGAATTATCCCTCCTAAAGTCCCAGACAGCACAGATGTCAGAGACCAGTTTGCCAGTACAAGAGGAGGTGCAAAGAGAGAAAGAACCAGGCCAACCGCGAGAACAGCCAAAGCACGACGAGGGGGTGCGTGTTCTTGTATGTGAGAGTCAGGCTGTTGTCAACGAAAGCAGTGAGCTGACAGTACCAACAAACGCAGTTGCACCGACAAGGCGAAAAGGGGTTTGCAAGTGGTACAGTGTCCACAGGGGATGGGGGTTTATCACGCCAGATGATGGAGGTATTGATGTATTCATACATCAGACCAAGATCTTCAGAAAGGGATTCAGGAGTCTGGCGAGAAATGAGAGAGTGGAATTTGACAGCAAACCATCTGTCCAGGGCATGGAAGCAGTCTATGTATGCGGCATTGGCGGTCAAGAATGTAAAGGTAGTAGGAGGCGTCCCATGGCACAGTGAAAGCCTACAAAGTTGAGGTGCTACAATTGTGGAGAGTTCTCAGGCCACATGGCAGCCAAATTCCCTCTTCTGAAGAGATGTTTTCAATGCAAGTCAACTGAACATTTGATAGCCGCCTGTCCCTCAAGGAGCTCTTTCCCGAGACGTACTGCCACAACCAGGTTGCCTACAGTATGCAAGCCAAGAGATGGCCGTGACAACTGTCGCCCTGGGGGCGCCGAGAAAATTGGTCGTCGTCTAGGGGAGGAAACCCGTCCTAAGCAGATAGGAGGGAGTGTACATCAAGGTTCAGAAGAGGAAACTCATCTGGGGCAGAGTGTAGGGAAT
Organism: Oreohelix idahoensis; assembly: GCA_024509875.1. Lineage (NCBI taxonomy): Eukaryota > Metazoa > Mollusca > Gastropoda > Stylommatophora > Oreohelicidae > Oreohelix > Oreohelix idahoensis. The sequence goes on from JAMPIV010010282.1 coordinate 8,669, forward strand.
GTGGGCCACCGTCAATACAAAACGAGTGTAGAGCACGTCGGGAGCAATCCCCCCACAGGGTCGACAGCTGCATGCACTGACAGGCAGATGTCACGGGCAGGCAGCGACGCGGCACAGGTGGGCGAGTCTTCTAGACCACAACGGCTGCCAGCCCGACAACGTACAACTGGGGACATGACGACCAAGAGGGTCCACAGCTGGGTTGTACCTATCCCAGAAGCTCAGCCCAAAGCATCGCCGCTCAGAAAGAGTCCTCCGCAGCACCAACTATCTGAGAGATTTCGACTGAAGCGCCAGAGGTAGTGATGTTGTCGGGACGACAACAAAATCAGGAGAGAGATATGTGATGGGGCCGTAAAGACGCCCCCTTCATGTTCAATTCATATTTATCGCCCATATATTTTCGATGTGCGCGCAGCACGCTGGGATGTGAAAAGTTTAACGAGAAGAAGATTGATGACTAGGCTATAATAAAGCCTAAGAATTAGTTGTGGTGTGTTATATTTGATAGTCGTGTGTTATATTTGATAGTTGTGGGCCATATCTGTGTTTTCGTGCCTAATAGAGCAATAAAGGCGAGTGTTATTTAAGGGGCAAAATTAATCCGCGCAGCGCACTAAAGTTGAGTGATTCGACCTAGGGCTTATAAAAGAGATAGCGAGCGGCAAACAGGCCGATTTGAAGATTCAGTCCAGACAAGAAAAAACGAAACGAGGCGCCCTGTGTGGGTAGCAGAAGAACAAAGACATGACACATTAGCAATCGAGCACAGGCTGGGTGTTTGTTTAGTGTTTGGTTTGTTGGTTTATTTGTTTAATGTTTGCTTCAGTGTGCTCTTAGTCACTGAATGGGTTGTAAAAATAAATACAGCCCCTGCCTTAAGAATCAGAGTTTTATTGTTGAATCGGGTCGGTTGCGAGTGTGGAAAGAGAGTGATCACATATCACAACAGCAGCATCATCATCTCGCTCACCCTATCACAGTACATAAGTAAGTAAGCCGTAATATCCCTGGCTTAGAATCAATATGAATATATATACACTCTATCTTCAGTTGAATGCACAGTACATAATAAGTAAGCCGTAATATCCCTGGCTTAGAATCAATATCAATATATTCTCTCTCAATCTACAATTACGTGCATTCTCCAATTATCAAATATTCCTTTCCACAAACATATATCCTGGAACACACTGACGAAAAATCAACGTCCATTTCGGACCTCTGCCAGAAACACACTGTCACGAAATAACAGCTACTCAGTACAGCTCAGTAACAAAAACTACATGCGCGGACTCACCGCGTGAGACCATCGCTCAGCTCAAACCGTCCCTACCCAAAAATCTAACTAGGGACCTACCTACAGTTTTCTTTATCATATTTTTTAAACAAACTAACAACTAGTCAGTTGAGCTGTGTTCAACAATTACTGAGCATACAGCTCCCAACTAAGAAATTCTCTCATCACGCAGAGCGTGTTTACTAGCGTGTACAAAAATCCGACCCGTACATTCAAGTTTTTAACACTTAACTCCCCTTAATAAGAAATGTGACTTAACACATACCTTGCGGCCATATTTGAGCATCTGAACGAACATAATCGAAAAATGCAAGGACCAAACGAAAATATACTAACATGTATTGATAAAGTCAATGCATTTGAATCTAAGATTATGCTTTGGAAAAATGAAGTTAGTATTGGTTCTTTTTCAATGTTAAGTCGGTGTTTTGATTCCAATCCCAGGAAAGAATTATTGGCACTGGTAGGGCAACATCTGAACATGCTTTAGGTGAAGCTTCAATATTATTTTGACTAAACTAACAATCAAACGTTCGATTGGATTAGAAATCCGTTTGCATCAATATCCCAAAAATATTTAGAATTTCGATCTTTCAATGAAAGAAAAGGAAGAGCTCCTACATTTGAATAATGATCGAACCTTCGAAGTTCAGTTCAAGGATATTCAGTTATCTGAATTCTGGTTAACTGCAAGAGAAGAGTTTCCGTCTATTGGAGAAAAGGCAATAAAGACTCTTCTACCATTTGCTACCACATATCTCTGTGAGCAATCTTTCTAGTCGATGGTCACAATCAAGAATTTATAGAAGAATTACTAGTAGGTCTTTCAAGCATCGATCCACATATAAAAATAAGTTGTGTTCTCTGAAACAAGCACAGGTATCTCTTTGAAAAAATAAATGATTTTCATTTAATTGTGCAATTATTTTTCATGACAGTCCATTACAAAATCTGCAATTTAACTTGGGTTTTTTTTTCTTTACTTTCTCACTAACTTCTAAAAATAACTGGCAATTGGCATTAGTATCCACCATTACACTATCAATTATTACTGACTATGCCTGTCGACTTGCAATTTGCATTCGTTTTTTATACTAGTTGTTATATATGTCATTATGAAAACCATTTATTATAAAGAATCGCATGTGGTCTTTTACAATATTCATTTGGTGCCCCACGCAAAATATGTGAATTTAAGAGTTTGCGAAAAGTGGTAGATACGTAAGTATTCTTTAGTGTGCCGCGAAAATGTTATGATTTGATTAGTGTGCCGTGACGTGAAAAGGGTTGGGAAGCACTGGTCTAGAACACGAAAAAGGTGACTTAAATACAGGGCTGGTGAGTCGGAGTCGGGAGACGAAGTCGTGGAGTCATGTCACAGGATTTTTTCCCTTGCTCTGCAGTGATGGTCAAACAGTGGCCAAAATTCAGAGTATCTACTGAGGGTCTTCAAAGGTATCTACTTTTCGCTCAAGTTTACTCTTGATAGAGATGTGAATTGAAGAATGATGTTTCATTTCTTGGGTGCCTCATATAAATTTTAAGAAATCAAACACCACAGCTGATAGTATCAAGGCCGTAATGAACTTTAGTATCTTCCCAGACCTTCAATGAGGAGAAGAGAATTTAGTTCTTTTGATGAGTCCCCAGATGATTTAATTCCCTAAAATATTACTTTAATATCTCTGTTTATATGTGTTTAAAATAACTGAGACGTACGGGTGCAGTTCACTCAAAATAATTAAAACAACTATAAATTTGTATATATACACATATGACAAATTTAATAATCAATTATATCTAACTGCGTTAAAATGAACAAAGGGGTTGATGAAAAAATTTTAACCTTTAAGGATTCATCACAGGTGATGATCTGGTTATGGTTTTGAAAATGTTCTTAAAGAATTCACTTGCCAGCTCTCAATGGGTACATAGCTGCCAGTAAGGTGTAGGTTGGCTTCGGCCCCAGCTGATGTTGGTTCTTTGCAGGTTGTTTAATGGTTCTTCTCGTCACTGGTCAAGTCTGGTGGCGGTAACACGTCCCAAGTAGTGTCATTGGGTAATTACGAAGATAGTCCAGCGTCTTCAAGATCCGTCTGATGTTGATGTCTAACTTGGACTGAAGGCCACTAATACCACACACGTGTTCCACAGACTAGTAACACCAATTGGTACCACCGACTAAGTATCATGAATTGAGAGAGAAACAAATATCCCTCCTGAGTATTGGGTCTCCTGACACGAAAATCAGGTGTCCTTCCCTTTAATTCCACCATTCCATCTGCTTCAGAAATTTACCCTGTCTGAGCATTAATGTTAATTCCAATGAGCGGAAAACACCCATTGCATTTATATAAAACATGTTTACATATACATGTGCACTGGTTAAAAGGTTAATATAATAATTATGTACATTATTTCTGTCATCATCGACTCCCCCTCCATATAGCACTCGGGACTACCTCTGCGTTTGTTTTCTATGAGAAACCAGCTTGAAGTAATCACCAGCTCTTGCAGTGGTGGTTCATGAAACCATAATTCTATATGCTGAGGTTGCCAGCCTCGTATGAACTTGGACCACTAGCAATTTTCACATGTTAATAAATGCAAAATGTAGAATTATAAATTGTACAACATACCCTGAAATAACTTTGGGCATACAGACTTCTGGCGCAGAGAAATAGTTTCGGCAACTTAGTTAAGATGCCTCTTACACGTGATCTGTGGTATTACTTTACAATAAAATCCCACTACGACTTAGTGTTCAGGTTCCCAGGATTCTGGGCTTTCCGTATTAATAAAGGTAGAGTTTTCTTGGAGTGTACGTCCACAAGATGCTCAAACACGTTGTCCGATCCTTCAAAGTGGAATACTGATTCTATTCCTTATTCTAGCTCCTCTGACTGTCTTCTTTACGAGTTGAATTATCAGTGCGGTAATCTTAAAATGTTGTAGATTTTAAGCAACACCCGGCCCACGCATCCACATCGCTACATAGAAGTCCAATCAGAGATTTTGTATAATAACATCTCATGCGCCAAACGAATACCAAACAACGTGCGTATTTTGGTAGGGTATATCCCCCACTACCCTTGTTTATCTAGAATCTTCTTCAAGACATAATAAACTAATGTTCTCTGTGTGCCATCTACGAATTCATGTCTGACTTACAAGACCATATAATGTTTTGCCTCTTCCATTGATTTTCATCATGTTTACACTCACTACTTATTAGATCTGTCACGGATAATCTCTTTCAAGATCTCATTTTCTTGTAACAATCCATCGCAACAAAATCTGGCTGGAGACGAATACATTGCTTTCGTGCTCCAAAAATCTCATTCGTTATCTTAAGTGCGTGTCTTTCATCTGTCACTAGATTAATATTTACGGCGTGTTCTTGGGCTCGGCATATGCAAATTTTAAAAACTTATCAGGCAACAACCTAGGTTGTGTCAATCATTGGGCTGACCATGTCTCTAACGCAAGGTTCGTTATGCATTTCCTAGACAGAAAATCGAAGGTAACAATATTCGTATTAGCGATAAGACAAACTCACTGTGGCATCTCCTCGTTTTATGTTTTAATCCGTACGCTCCAATACACTTGTTATCTTCCTATTAACGCCTGGTATCACTACACAAAATGACCATCATGGCTTAAGGCGACTATTGCCCCACCGGTGTCTAATCTCACAAGGGATGGCCAATTAGGCCCAGACTTGACATGAATTGAAGGAAGAAAGTGTAAATAATGCAGCGGACAAAAAAAAAAAAAAAACAAATACTGTCAGAGATGGAAAAAAAGAAAAGGAAGAGCACAGAATGAATTAAAGGATGGCACAGGAAAATATAACGATCGAGGTTATTTCGTCACAAGTCGATCGTTTTTAGTGGAGTCGGAGGCGGTAAAAATGTCCCGACACCGACTCCGAATTAGACGATACTTAGTCCCAGGCACATCCTTTTTTTTTTTTTTTTTTTTAAAGAACCGATTCAATTTAAAAACAGAATTATCATATTTTAAAATACTTTTAGAGCTTTTGTTTTGTATTATTGTATTGTATGAATGAATGAATATTTTAAAATGTAATCTACGAAAGTCACATAGTCATATATTCACACACATATACCATACTTACACATATAACTCCATATAAGTGCATAATTTTATGCCATATTGTGGCGACGAATTTGTGGAGAAAGACAGATTGGAAGGAATGAAAGAATAACAGATAATATTAATCTTTATGATAGTCCACTAGTTTAAAGAAACTGCTTCTCCTCGGGAAATAGTCTACTAGATATCCCTAATGCAAAAAGAATTCTGACAACTAAGAGGATATTTTCTGGACTATAAATTCTTTCTCAGAAATGCTACAAAAGGACTATATAAAGTACAAAAGGTCGAGAAAGGAGATTTGGTGTCCAACCCTATTAACTAACATATCCCGACCAACTAGAAGTTAAATTAATTATGGCTCGGCCCCCAGGGTGTAGATTTATGTTTTTAAAAAAAATAACAAAATACATCCCGAATAAAGGTAATTAGAAAAAAATAAAATCTGTTATGTTAAATTTAGAAAAAAGATATAGATTCTCACATCTTCAAAGTTACTTATAAATATATAAAAAAATTTCTCTTCTGTTAAGAAAAAAAAACAACTACTATGGTCATCATCTGAACCACGAGATCTATTCTATTGTTGTATTGCTTGTAGGCTTTATACTCAACTTTCCCAGGACTTTAGTAGCTTCGGAGGTGATGTTTGTTCTGCCTCTCTTGGTCGGTTTATCCCAGCACTTAGGTAGCATAAACAGGTCAATGGATTCAGAGGGTGGCAGAGTTTGCTTCCCTGGACTCAGTGCCCACCACATATACGGATGGAGTAAGCTGAATACCTCTTCTGCTATGGGACTAAGACTCAGACTTGAGCCCTTTAGTATGTGATGTTTGGTAAGGAATGGGTTACTGGTTGATTGGATATGGTTGGTAGGGGTAAACTGGGTTTTGGTATGGTCACCTGGTTTGTACCCTCAACTCATAACCTGGTTGGACTGGAGGATGAAACAATTGAAGTCCCATTAGTGGTGTTTCAAGAGCAATCATCTCCTATGTCTGATGGGTGATAAGCGTCCATCAGAAACCTAATTAAGCAATCATAGCTAACATTTCCTAACAAAATGTTAACTAGTATCTAGGAAATGCTCCTTTTTAACTGATATTAAAAGCGTATCTGGTGATCTCAACCTAGATCTGGCAGTCTGCTTATTTACAGCAGTGATTTTCCACATCGGGGCAATGAGTTTCACAAACTGTGATGCTTGGGACTGTGGTCATCAAATGTTTGAGAACCAGTGGTTCACACTGTGCCAAAAGAGCAGTATTTTCAGTTTAGGGTCATCGTCACCAATGGTTTTAGAACCACTGGGTTATAGTTTCCCATGCTGCAGTAAAACCTGTTGGGGTACTATTGCTGCCAAAGCTTGAGAACCACTGATTTACATTCTTGCTACTCGAGCAGTAAATCAATTGGAGGGTAGTCATGGTCTCAATGGCTTGAGAACCGATGACTTACATTTTGTCAGTCAAGTGGTAAATTCATTAAATGGCTAAATAATTGTACACATTCTTAAAGTCCTGGTTCCTGTATAAAATTTCATTCATATAACTGATAACTGAATAGTTCTTCAATCATCAAACATGGTATATGCTGCATAGAATTGCACTAAATAGCCTACATATAGAGAATATTCCATGATGAAACACCATTGTCCAATATGAGACAAAGAGATAAGGAATGTGACGGAAGACACGCCTATCAAGTTTGTAGTCTTGACAAAGAACACTGGAACATTATGAAAAAATACAAGGACCACTAATACACTTTCTGTTCTGCTTGGTTCAATACGTAACTCCCAAAGTAACAAAATTATACATCAACTATTTAACCCTGTTTTATTTCTGCCTTGATGTGAGAAGAAGATCAGTGATTAGTTATGACTTCAGCAAACTCATGCATTAGAAATAGTTGAGTAGCATGTATATAGGGAAATAACATTTATTGTTACTGAAATTAAAATACATTTAAAAGGTTAACTATAGATCACTTACTCGCTCAAGGATTCACTTCGGATTTAGCAGCTAGTCCCCTCTCTGGGGTCCATTAGCTCACGTCTGCTGCACTGGACAGTTACAAGTAGAATGGCTTAAAATGTCCCTAAAAGAATTTTCCACTGGCATATCCCCTTGACCTTTTGTGTGGCCTCATTGCTATTTCTTCTGGAGTCACAGGGGGGTCAAGTTATCTTCATTTAAACAGGCCCTAGTATGGTGGACTGCAAGGCGTAACCACCACCCCCCCCCCTTTTTTTTCTAATTTACGCACGTCCAGTCAAGAGTTACAATAGGGTTCACTTCCGGGCTGTTAGTAGCACTGGGTTTCACATTCCAAGTGAAATGACTTCAACTGGCCAAGTGAATAATTTATTGGCCCTGCGCCGTGAGAAATCGATTAGCATGGGATTAGCAAGTACTATTGGCTAGAAGAAATCTGAAAAAAAATGTTTTCATCTCCAGAGCTAAGAGAGATTTTGAGAGGGAAAAAAAACGACAAAGAAATAGTTCGTGATAGAGTGGAACACTACACACATGACTAGTAAAAAAAAACTGTTGTCGGAGTCAGAAGTCGGTCGGAATTCTAAGATTTCAGAAGTCGGAGTCAGAGTCGGAAAATTGTTTTGCCGACTCAACAACTCTGCTTCAATATCAAACACGAGTCACATGTTTAAAATAACATTTTCTTACGCGTAACTGGAAACGAGGCAGAAGCAGACAGCTCATTAATCTAGAAAACTCACGATTACTGTCACATTTTAAATGATCAATTTTCATAAAATATTCTAACATATATTATGAAATTTAAAACTTATTTAAAATTATGTGTCTGTCATTCTTTAGTTATAAATATTATCATTATTTTCCATTGCGTTCTTTTCGGCGCATGAAGCCACTTTTGCAGCTGGTTCCCATACACCAGGGGCACAGGGTCGGCAACGCAGGACCTTTTGAGATTTACTTTAATAACACTGAGCACTCTAAAGATTTACTATATATATATATATATATATATATATATATATATATATATATATATATATATATATATATATATATATATATATATATATATATATATATATATATATATATATATATATATATATATATATATATCAGAACCTCTGTCTGTCAGTCTGTGTGTGTGTGTGTGTTTCAGGGGACGCAACAAGTTATTTTGGCATTAATTGTATTGTTTCCCTTGGTTCACATTTAAGAAAAAAAAATCCCTCTCCCATTAAAAAAAAGAGGTGAAAAGTTTCCTGTTTTCAAAATAAAAACAAGATCTCCATGTGCTAAATTATGAAATGCAAGTAAGAAAGGATCACTCACCCCTCCCCTCCCAGCGTAACATGAAGGCAGCAGTTCGGTCTCTCTGTTTGACTGGTTTCTTTAAAAAATGTAGAAATCTGCTACCATAAAAAATTGTGAGTGACTTTGGGCTATTTGGCGCAATATTTTGTATTCAGATGATATTTTAAGCTACTTTTTGGGCGCCTTTGGGTACTTCGAGCGATTTTTGAGCTACTTTGGACGATAGTTTGGGCAACTTTTGGCGTTATTATGGGCGACTTTAGGTTACTGTGTGCAATATTTTGGGCGAATTCAGGCGATATTTTGGCGACTTAGGGCGATATTTTGGACGGGTTTGGGCTACTTTGGGCGATAGCTTGGGCTACTTCGGGCGATTTGTAGCCTATTTTGAGCTACTTTGGGCGACTCCGGGCGGTATTTTGGGCTACTGAGGCGTAATTTTGGGTGACTTAGGGCTACTTATTGCAATTTTTAGGCAACTTCGAGCGATATTTGTGGCCACGTTGGGTTACTTAGGGCGATATTTTGGGATAGTTTAGGCTATATTTTGGACTACATCGGGCGATATTTTGGGATAGTTTAGGCTATATTTTGGACTACTTCGGGCGATATTTTGGGCTACTTCGGACGATATTTTGGCCGACGTCGGGCGATATTTTGGAGAGGGGGAAATGATGAACCTTACAAAGAAAAGATCGCGTTCCTATCTCATGCAGTTCGAGAAAATATTTGAGTAGTCAGCTTCAGAGTTTTCATTGGGAAAGTCGAAGAAGTACACTGAGATTGTCAATGTCGGCGGCTGAGGTCTAGTCCAAAATGTTCCTAGTGTAAAAAAGTTTTTTTTTGTGTGTGCGTGTGTTCCCCCCAGTAGCCTAAAGGTCTACCAAATCATCCACTGGGATCTACCGCTTGATCGGGACCAACTGATTGCCGACACCAGCCTTACAGGAAACCTACAACAAGCGACTTCCCAATTTACCTTATAAATGTCTTCCCTCTTTCAACCATCTTTGACTAGACTGACATGGTGTTTAATTCCCTGTAGTTAAATTTAATCACCTTCTTTATTTCGAAACTTGTTTCCCTGGATCCTTTTTTTTTTTTTTTTTTTTTGCTATTAAATGTTAGACTGTATTCATTATCATTGTTGTCTCCCCTTTCCCATCTTTATAGGTCATGGAGCCACAATGTCGCGGGTCCCCTGCAAGAAGCCTTGACCCAATTCAGTTGTGTGTTCTTGTAGTCATGGATTCTGTAGCCATGTATTTAACACCAAGAGGTTGCTAGCACCAAGCACAATCTCGTACTAGTCGCCTCTTATGACGTGCCTGAGGGAACAGTAGATCTATTATTTCATGTTTATTGACACCACACACACACACACACACACACACACACACACACACACACACACACACGCACGCACGCACGCACGCACGCACGCACGCACGCACGCACGCACGCACGCACGCACGCACGCACGCACGCACGCACGCACGCACACACACACACACACACACACACACACACACACACACACACACTCCGTGTTCGATGATTATACTGTAATTTATTAGGGAATCAACAATGCATTTTTGTCAAGTAATGGAACACATTTTTTTTTTTTAAATTAGCTAATGAAGGAGCATGGGGCTCTGTAGTGAGTTGGGAGAGAATAATGTGTATTGTTGAGTTAAGAAAACTCTATTGAACTGCAAGACAGACAGGAAATCACAGATCATGTGCGTGTTTGGGAGAATCTTAAGACAGCCTGGAAAAAGATCTATTAAAGCTTTCTCTCCTTTCAAGTCCCACAACTCACTTAAATATTTTCTGAAGAACCTCCTGTTCTCTCTCCTTTTTCACTGATAGAGCGAACAAGAGTAAAAGCTTATGAAGTCGTGTAAGACTCACTAAATAGTAGAGAAGGTCTTGAACAAGAGCATTAACAAAAAGGTTAAAACTTATTAAAATTTTCTTAGATTTGAAATAGAAAAAAAATCTCAGCACAACAACAATTAATCACATTGCTAAGTTAACAAATATTGATTCCAAGCATCAAGAAAACAATTGGTATGTCACACATGTCGTAGATTTCCGATAGGAGAATTAAGACTAGGTTTGGTCCCTTCTGAATAGGTTTGAATAGGTGATAGACTCAGTGAGAGTTAGTGAAAGGTAATAGAATTTCCACACACGTGAGATGATAGATTTGATATAGTGGCTGTCTCTGAAAGCGAAAAGAATTCTTCTCTCTCTCACCTATCTTCTACAACAGTTGTTACAGCGTCAGACAGACTACACCAATATACATATTACGTATATTTCTATCACTCACAGGCACGCACATACACGTGACGACAGGTAAACACACAGACGTGGGAAAACTATAACAATGATATATATATTATCTAGAACGAGCTGACCAAACACGAGTATTAAGTTCAAGAGCGATTTTATTATCAGGAAAAATCGGCTCACAACATCAAAGAAAGTACATCAAGGAAAATACATATACACATAGTCATAAAAAATCAAGGAAATGTTGCAAGGATGATAGTCCCGTTATAGTGTTAACTCTAGGTTTAGCCCGGCCCCGTTAAGAGAACAGATGATGGCGCCAGAGTCACAGATAAATAGGGTTTGAGTCTAAGAGTTTTTCTTTGTTTTATCTCGTAATTATATGCACAGAGTTTGAAAAAAATCTGATTTAACCTAAGACAAAACACAAGAACTCTAGCCTTAGCAACAAATTATGCAGATTGAAAAAAAATTAGGACAGCAACAGGGTGTCAAAGATAAAATAGTGAAAAATATCACTCAAACCAGCGTACACTCATTCATTCCGCCATGGCTTCTCACACTGGTACTCACGACTTTGCTTGCTGCCTCTTGGAACACATTGATTTTAGATTTTCACACAGACTCAAAAAATGCAGTCTTCTGCCAAGAAGTCCCCAGTTCCAAAAGACGTATTTAACTTGGAGTCTCCGGGAACGACTACTTGGGTATGCAAATTTGTTCAAATGTCTGATTAAGTCACCTAACAATTATTCCAGGCGCGGGAGTTAGCAGAGCACAGTGTCAATAGCGTAGGTTTCTAAAAAATGATGAATGTCAGGTCGGTGCCTTCCCTCAGTATAGGATTCACTTTAGTCACACCACAGATTTGTCCACAAGATATAATCTAGTCGGGAAATGATTGTTAATATTCACGCCACCAGGCAGCAAATTATATAGAGTTTCTAGAAGAAATTAAGTGCTGGCTCCAAGGTCCAGTATTTATCATTACAGTCTTTGAAAACCCGTTATAGGGATATTAGTATTTCTGTCTAACTTGCACCGTCAGATCAGTGTTACTTGAGAAAACCCACGTGGTTCAAAATAAGGACTGTCTATTTCTTCACAAGTATGGAAACTACTACTAGGTGCTGGTAAAGTTAGGGTCACCCCAAAACTTTCACTGTGTGGAGGAAAAATAACACATATAATATAATAAACAGAATCTGTACTGGTTAAAACTTACATTTAAACTTGCAAGCAGAGAGCTTTGCTTATCATTTAAACTTCCCGTGACGTAAGTTATATTTAAAAATCAGCAATCCTCATAAATTAAGAACACGTGCGTATTCCGTCACCATTCATGAGGCTGGATTCTAGAGTTTATACGTTAGTTTAGAAAAATACACTCGACTGAGTATTAGCAGTTAAATTAAATTTATAAATAGCTACAATTGCCGTTATAAGCTAGAAATTTTAATTTTATTCTGCTTTCCACTGAATGCTTCCCTAGAAAATATAATAGCCTACCACTTTATTTCTCTTCTGCGCTAAAGAAATAGATTAAAATGAATTAAGCGATTTAACACTTTAACACTCACAAAATCTATATATCTATCATATTAATTACCTCAACCACAGAATTACAGGTAGTCGCACAACTTAAGAATAAAAATGCTGAAAATATTTCTGGAAGTCTAGAAGTTCGACAAATTGCCGAAACAAACTGAGATCTTCGCTAACAGCTATTCTGTTTTCGAGCGACCTATCTACTGTGGAGTCTATGAGCGAGAATGAAATTAAAGTTTCAAACTTGGCCAATATCTTAAAATCAGACAAAGGGCCCAAACTTACTTCGCCAAGCGAAATTATCTCCCCCACTCCCAACAGTTACGGCCGCTTAACGCGTGTCGTAACTGTCACCTACTGACCACGATGTACGCGTGTCAGTTTCAAATCCCAGACAGCCTGACTCCATTTCAGGGCAGTTTTCACACTACAGCTGACCATGGCCCAAGTGAGCGCCGCGTCAGTTTGGGATTTTCCAGACAAATGTCTGGATACTGACCGGTGCAGATGTAAAGTATCACACCTCACCGGGACTTATGCCGAGAAGAAGCTCGCGCGCTCGGTGAGAATGTAGACGATTTGCTACGTCCTGTGTTCAGCGAACCGACTTATCACGCCTTCTGACGCCCTGCAGCCCTGACATCTACGTAATATCGTCCTAGCGCGATTCTCAGTTTTAGAGAAAGGAAAACAGGTAAAGTTTGCGAATTATATGAAAATAATATTCGCAAAACGAATGGATGAAAAATATACAGGAAAAAAATGAAATACAGAGATAATAAAAGAGGGAATTTATGTGAAAGAATAGGAAGAAGATGTAGGAAATTAAATGAATATAAACCCTACGTGACAGAGCCTCCCCCCTTTAAGATATGGAAGCACTCCATGTCTACGTTATGGAGTTTAATTTCCTATAACCGTAGCTTCGGGGTGTCTGTCTTCTTCCCTCTCATCTTCCCCCTCCATCTCTGTCCAATTCCTACTCAAGTCCACTCCTCAAAGTTTCCTTCCCCTGGAATGTCTCATATGCGCGCTTGAAAGAGCGTCGCCGCTTCTGACATTTTTGAAAGATTTCCTGTGATAGCGGTGGAATATCCCTGCCACTATCGTCATCTTCGTCAGTTTTGGCGATCGTCAGGAGATGGTCGGAGGTTGGCACTGGTTTTTCCAAGTATCTCTTTAAGAGATTTAAATGGAAAACCTTCTCCTTTCCTTCAATAGAGATCTGGTAGTTAGCCTTAGAAATCTTTTTCAGGACGGTAAACGGCCCTTGCCATCCGATCTTCAGTTGGTTGTTCTCGGTAGGGAGTAACACCAAAACTTTCTCTCCTGCTTCCAGTTCTCTCTCTTCCGCGACTTTCCTGTATCGGTTAGCGTGCTTGGTGCGTGCTCGCTTAAAGTTAGTCGTTGCTAGGTCCCACCCTAGTTTCAACCTTTCCTTTAAAACCGACACATATTTACTTGCTGAGACAACTGTCTCATCAGCCTTCTCGTCTGTCAGAGACTGAAGTAAGGCTTCAAGCGGGCCCTTAATGGGTCTGCCGAATAAGAGTGTAGCTGGCGGAAATCCTGTGGAAGTATGAGGAGATTCTCTGTAGCCAAATAATGCTGCAGGAATACAGAGATCCCAATCTTCAGGTTTCACTTGTGCCAGCTTACTTAGCATCATGGTGAGGTTTCCATTAGCACGTTCCACGAGCCCATTTCCGGCCGGAGTATATGGCTTAGTGTGGATGTGCTGGGTCCTCAAGATCTTAACGATCTCATCCATCAACAGGTTTCGGTATGGAGATCCATTATCCGTCAACACTTGCTGAGGGAATCCCAACCGAGTGAAAATCTGCACGAGGGCTTCTGCGACATGCTTGGCATCTGCGCATGTTAGCGGGATAGCTTCTGCCCATAAAGTGCATGTATCGACTAAGGTCAGGATGAACCTGTTCCTTCTTTTAGTCCTTTCGAAAGGCCCTAAAATGTCGATCACAACCCGTTCGAATGGTGTTCCCATTATTGGCATTTCACCCATGTGGACTGGGGGTGCCCGTTGCTTGGGTGGCACACGTTGGCACTGGGCACAGGATTTGACATATCTGATAATATCAGTATTTACTCCTGGCCACCAATAATGAGTGGTTATACGTTGGTTTGTGGCGTTCTGTCCCATATGTCCGCTAAAGGGAAGAGAGTGCCCCATTTCTAGGATTTGGCTTCTGTACTGTTTCGGTACTAGGAGCTGGTTGTAACCTTGGTCAGGCTTGCCCGTTCTCCGATAAAGTACGCCATCCTCAGAAAAAATGTCCCCGTGCTGTTTGGGTTCCTTAGCCATGGGCAGTTTCCTAAAGCAGGGTGCCAAAGTAGGGTCCTTGTATTGCGCTTCTTTAAGTTCCATAGGTAACAAATTAGGCGCAGGCTCCCGTTCCTTCTTGGTTTGCCCTCTTGTAGTTACTGCTGCCACAATCGGCTCTTCCGGTTTCCCAATACACACGTATCTCCCGCCAAGTATGACTGGGTAGATGGGATCATCCATAACAGCCGCTTTGATCACACCTCTGACAAAGTCAGAGTGTATCTCCACCAATGCGATGGGAAGCGCTGTAGGTGCATCACTCTTACGAACTCCACAAAGTTTGACGGTCTCTCCTGTCTCTTGACCGGGTTTAACCAGGTTTCTGGCAACAATGCAATCGTAAGAAAGCCCCGTGTCAAATAAGCAAGAAGTTTGAGAACCGTTCAAAGTAACAGTACCTCGCGTTGAGGGTCTATCCCCAACAGGTTGGGAATCACTGTCAATAATTCCGCCTTGCGAGACTGTCAATAAGCATCCGATGCGTTTCGGCTCGGTGTGCTCGGTCTGATCATATGTCCCGTGCTCAGGGGTTCTCCCTTTGCCACCTTGTCCTTTCTGGCTACGCTGCCATGTAGGGCGGTCGGGTTGATCAGACTGTTTGGGGTGGTTGGGGTACTTGTTCTTGTAGAACTTGGATTTTTCAGGAGGGGGGTTTTGAGGTCCAGTTTCTCTGTGGTTATTTTGGTTAGAAGCCTGAGAAGATTGCTCTAGGTTATGTTTTCGAAAATGCTCCTCTGTCGGTTTCCGCTTTGTGGCCGGTAGTTCAGCCAGCGCATTGTGATAACGCTCAGACTTTTCCAAAATGTCTTCAAGTTTTTCTGCCCCCTGCTCAGCGAGAAATCTCCGGGTATCAGCAGACAAAGTGTTCTTTATTTGTTCAGTTAGAACAAGTTCCTCAAGACCTTCATAGGTAGAGGGGAGCTGCGAAAGCTCAAGGCACTTTGTTAGATATCCCTTAAGACGAGATGAGAACTGGTGAAAAGTTTCAGAATTCTCTTTCCGGCTGTTGCGAAACAGTTGCAAAAACTTGCGAGCGTTCATTTCAAAGCGCTCCAGTAACGCTTTCTTCAACACATCGTAGTCGTCTTGTTGGCTACTTTCCAGCTTAGAATAAACATCATAAGCAGAACCTTTTAGGGCCTGGGAAAGTTTCATATTCCAACGCGACCTCTCTAACCCGTACAGAGTTGCAATTTTCTCAAATTTTTCTAACCATGTGTCAATCTTCTCATTTGGACAAGGAAAAGATTCAAGAGTGAAAGACATAGCATTTAGTTGAAGAGATTGAGTGTTAGCAGGGTCAGTTAAGGAAGAATGAGGAGAAGACTCTCCATTGCTGGAGGTAGAGGCAGCACCACGACTTTGGAATTCTAGAGTTTTAAGAGCCAACTCATGCTGTCTCTGTTTCTCTTTTTCCCCAAGCTGTCTCTCCTCCCTCTCCTTCTCCTGCTGTCTCTCCTTCTCTCTTTCCTCATGCTGCATCCTGCGAATTTCCATTTCCTCATCCATCTTCTTCTGCTGTAAAGCTTCAGCTGCTTTCCTCTCCGCATCATATCTCTCAAGTTCGTCTCTGACAAAAGCTTTCGCTTCCTCTCCTTCCAGTCCCTCCTCTCTCGCTTCGTCCCTGAGAAGTTGTCTAAGCTTTGCCCTCTCGGCCATATTATGTCAGTGACTGAGACTAGTGGAGATAGAAAATAGGAAAAAGAATACACTGGTTCCTACCACTTACGAGAAAAAAAATTACCAAAAATCAAAAGATGATATCCTTAACCCTGGGATACCTCCTCCAAAATAAAATCTAACTATCGCTGCTATTATCGGCAATAAAGCACTCAATGCAAAACACGACTACGCCAAATAAATGGTAGTTAAGATTACAACTGAAAAATAAGTTGCTACAGTGGAAAAGCAAAAGAATATTGCAAAAATTAAAGAGAAAAATAATCCCTTAATTTTTAAAAATCCACTATAAGTTCGCCCCTGAAGTCAGATCGGGTAAGGGAGGGAATTAATCTGGACAAAAAGTCCGAAACACACTCCTTAACTTAGTTCAAACGCCGTTCTGCCTCAGTACCCAGTGAATGTTATACACTCACCACTTTACCAGCATTTAGTATTACAATCAGCAGTTAACATATATCCCGACAAAATCAACCTGTAACCAAAATGTATATTATTCAAAGATGCTGTGGAAAAAAAACTTATTAGTTTGTGTGGTCAGCACGCCCGTAAACAGATCGCTAGTCTAGGGGGTAATTATTTAAAGATATAACAACTCACAAGACATCACACTCTTACTCTATATCAGAATACAGAATCTTAAGTTCAAAATCCAGATAGACGAGTCCACGTTTGTCGTACTCGTCTTCCTATTCTAAGTTCAAAGACCGGAAACGAGCCCTCATTTGTCGTAGATTTCCGATAGGAGAATTAAGACTAGGTTTGGTCCCTTCTGAATAGGTTTGAATAGGTGATAGACTCAGTGAGAGTTAGTGAAAGGTAATAGAATTTCCACACACGTGAGATGATAGATTTGATATAGTGGCTGTCTCTGAAAGCGAAAAGAATTCTTCTCTCTCTCACCTATCTTCTACAACAGTTGTTACAGCGTCAGACAGACTACACCAATATACATATTACGTATATTTCTATCACTCACAGGCACGCACATACACGTGACGACAGGTAAACACACAGACGTGGGAAAACTATAACAATGATATATATATTATCTAGAACGAGCTGACCAAACACGATTATTAAGTTCAAGAGCGATTTTAATATCAGGAAAAATCGGCTCACAACATCAAAGAAAGTACATCAAGGAAAATACATATACACATAGTCATAAAAAATCAAGGAAATGTTGCAAGGATGATAGCCCCGTTATAGTGTTAACTCTAGGTTTAGCCCGGCCCCGTTAAGAGAACAGATGATGGCGCCCGAGTCACAGATACATAGGGTTTGAGTCTAAGAGTTTTTCTTTGTTTTATCTCGTAATTATATGCACAGAGTTTGAAAAAAATCTGATTTAACCTAAGACAAAAACACAAGAACTCTAGCCTTAGCAACAAATTATGCAGATTGAAAAAAAAATTAGGACAGCAACAGGGTGTCAAAGATAAAATAGTGAAAAATATCACTCAAACCAGCGTACACTCATTCATTCCGCCATGGCTTCTCATACTGGTACTCACGACTTTGCTTGCTGCCTCTTGGAACACATTGATTTTAGATTTTCACACAGACTCAAAAAATGCAGTCTTCTGCCAAGAAGTCCCCAGTTCCAAAAGACGTATTTAACTTGGAGTCTCCGGGAACGACTACTTGGGTATGCAAATTTGTTCAAATGTCTGATTAAGTCACCTAACAATTATTCCAGGCGCGGGAGTTAGCAGAGCACAGTGTCAATAGCGTAGGTTTCTAAAAAATGATGAATGTCAGGTCGGTGCCTTCCCTCAGTATAGGATTCACTTTAGTCACACCACAGATTTGTCCACAAGATATAATCTAGTCGGGAAATGATTGTTAATATTCACGCCACCAGGCAGCAAATTATATAGAGTTTCTAGAAGAAATTAAGTGCTGGCTCCAAGGTCCAGTATTTATCATTACAGTCTTTGAAAACCCGTTATAGGGATATTAGTATTTCTGTCTAACTTGCACCGTCAGATCAGTGTTACTTGAGAAAACCCACGTGGTTCAAAATAAGGACTGTCTATTTCTTCACAAGTATGGAAACTACTACTAGGTGCTGGTAAAGTTAGGGTCACCCCAAAACTTTCACTGTGTGGAGGAAAAATAACACATATAATATAATAAACAGAATCTGTACTGGTTAAAACTTACATTTAAACTTGCAAGCAGAGAGCTTTGCTTATCATTTAAACTTCCCGTGACGTAAGTTATATTTAAAAATCAGCAATCCTCATAAATTAAGAACACGTGCGTATTCCGTCACCATTCATGAGGCTGGATTCTAGAGTTTATACGTTAGTTTAGAAAAATACACTCGACTGAGTATTAGCAGTTAAATTAAATTTATAAATAGCTACAATTGCCGTTATAAGCTAGAAATTTTAATTTTATTCTGCTTTCCACTGAATGCTTCCCTAGAAAATATAATAGCCTACCACTTTATTTCTCTTCTGCGCTAAAGAAATAGATTAAAATGAATTAAGCGATTTAACACTTTAACACTCACAAAATCTATATATCTATCATATTAATTACCTCAACCACAGAATTACAGGTAGTCGCACAACTTAAGAATAAAAATGCTGAAAATATTTCTGGAAGTCTAGAAGTTCGACAAATTGCCGAAACAAACTGAGATCTTCGCTAACAGCTATTCTGTTTTCGAGCGACCTATCTACTGTGGAGTCTATGAGCGAGAATGAAATTAAAGTTTCAAACTTGGCCAATATCTTAAAATCAGACAAAGGGCCCAAACTTATTTCGCCAAGCGAAATTATCTCCCCTACTCCCAACATTTACGTCCGCTTAACGCGTGTCGTAACTGTCACCTACTGACCACGATGTACGCGTGTCAGTTTCAAATCCCAGACAGCCTGACTCCATTGTAGGGCAGTTTTCACACTACAGCTGACCATGGCCCAAGTGAGCGCCGTGTCAGTTTGGGATTTTCCAGCCAAAAGTCTGGATACTGACCGGTGCAGATGTAAAGTATCACACCTCACCGGGACTTATGCCGAGAAGAAGCTCGCGCGCTCGGTGAGAATGTAGACGATTTGCTACGTCCTGTGTTCAGCGAACCGACTTATCACGCCTTCTGACGCCCTGCAGCCCTGACATCTACGTAATATCGTTCTAGCGCGATTCTCAGTTTTAGAGAAAGAAACAGGTAAAGTTTGCGAATTATATGAAAATAATATTCGCAAAACGAATGGATGAAAAATATACAGGAAAAAAAATGAAATACAGAGATAATAAAAGAGAGAATTTGGGTGAACGAATAGGAAGAAGATGTAGGAAATTAAATGAATATAAACCCTACGTGACAACACACAAGAGACAAAAATATCTGTGCAGCAAAAGCTAGTCCAAAAAAAAAAAAAAAAAACCATTGTAAACAGTCCCAGCGCTTATCTTCCTCCTGGTGTGTATGTTATTATTATTCCAATAGTAGGTGCTCTATCCTAGAGGTGAAAATGCTCTCACTGAGCCGCAATAGGACGTACTGGATACAAGTTTACTCATAAGTCGGAATTGCTAAGTACTGATATTCCTGTCTGTGTGAGACTTGATACCTCGAGGAAAAATACGGGTACCCGATTTTCTATGTGCTGGCGAACCTGGGTAGAATGATATATTAGCTGCCACTAGGCGCTGACATACGTAAGTCAGGTAAGTAGTGATCACTACTGCATTATACTTGATGGCGTCAGGCTGTGTTTACCTGGTTTATACTGCGGTGAATGGTATTCAAGAGATTGACACCCGTTTAGTGGGCTGTTGCGAAGTGGGTTATCATTTGACAGGTAATGAAACACGTATAGTAATCTGCTTCTTGAAGGTTGATTAAGAGAGAGAATGTTATGTTCTCTCCTTTGTTTGCTTGCTGCGAGCTGTTTGGCAGTAGCTCTGGAACTGAGACAAACATACATACATTACTCCTAGGTAAAATTACAAAACATAACATAAATTTATATTTAATATTTATGCGCCTGTAATATAACTGTGTTTTATTTGCTAGAAAATTCCTTCTGTTGTTATTTCAATATAAGCTGCCCTCATGTTCATTCCACAATACCAGTTCTAACTGTGTCGCTTACATAGAGGAGATTTATCTGTACACCAGAACATTAACTCTTTCAGTAACATCGAAGTTGTGTCCTCATCAAACTGAACATATGGGTTTCCAAAATGTAATACACGTTGGGAAGATGCACTGTTCGTAGCATGACATCACTTGAGTTTACGTTAAAAATGTTAGCAATAATTACATTACACCATTACGTTATATGCGCCCCCGTGGGCCCGGTACCAAACAAGAAAATAATAAAATCCAAAATTGAGTGCATGCATATGTAACGAGCTTGTGCTTCTTTGATACATCGTAACTTTACATGTTATAGAAAAACTTTCCTTGGATGGTGGGTGAAAAATCTTGAACTGCCTTGTGAGTTATATTTAACTATAAAATCGATATTCATTGGTTCCCACCCAAGCCTAAGTAGTTCTACCCAAAATTACTTCCTTCTATACGTTATTTTCATTTTAAAAATCCCTGTGCATTAGTGAATACTGAGTAAGTGGGGTTTTCACAGACAAATGTAAGTTACAGCTAGCAATTATAAACACGCCAATAACAGGCATATAGTATATTATCAGGGACCAGAAGACGCAGCAATAGAGACCGCAGTCAGCGACTCATAGCTTGACTGCCTGCGTCAGGACCAGCGAACCAGAGCTGGTCAAGACTGCACTCCACCTCCACGTGGTGGTCCTGGAAACAGTCTGCAGCAGTGCAGTCTGGCTGAGCGAGTGTGGATCGAAATGGGAAGGCAAACCCGGTCCTAAAAAATGCCGTGCAGAAGTCGGATGTGTCGACCGAAAGGTGCAGATATCACAGCTTAGGCGTAAACAGACACAACGCAACCACCGTCCTTTTCAGGACGAACGAGGAAGAAGAAGAAGAAGTATATTATCAGTGTAAGCTTATTCCAAGACACCAAGAAATAAAATAGAGTCCAGTCGAGCTGTGGTACTGGGTCGTTTTTCCGTACTAAGGTAAGAATTTTCTGTTTAGCTCTGGTCATCGGGTTTCAATATAGTGTGTCTAATAGCTTGGACGTACAGCATATTTAGTCAAACTCATGACGCTGACTCTAACACCTAGTACGCGTCGTTTTTACATGCGCATTGCCAGCGGATCCTCAAAAAATTCACGTTTCCCTGATTTACGCAAACAATTTAGTTTAATCGCGAGTATAAAGATCTATAAGTCCTCTTCTGCGCATTTGCTATTGTGTAATATTATTCTAATATGCCAGTCACTGGCCCAGCTGGCGTTAACTTCAAGCAGGGGGATCCTTGAGAGATTTCTCGGAGAATTATAATAAGTCGCAAACGTAAATCAAAGAAGACGGTCTGAGCTGACCAAACAGACGAGTAAATAAGAAGAGAGAAAGGCAGCCGCGATGCGAGAAATGAAAGAATGGAGGAAGCATAGCAGCCAAAAACAGAAAATTTAAAGGGGCTGGCCCTAAAAAATTAGAAAGAAATAACGGGAGAAAAACTTGGACAGTCTAAATTAATTATCAAACCGCGACAGGCTCCCATTTCTGTTTAATTTCATGTAGAAAGCCTGCGCTTACTTTTTATGTTTTTGTGGTTTTTTTAGTTTATTTATTTATTTTTGTTTGTTTGAGGCAACACTTTTTTTTTAAACAATATTACTAGCTTGACGCATAATTCTTCAAAGTCGCATGGAAAGCAATAGTAGTCCTATTTTTTGTTGCTCAGTTTCAGGTAACCAGATCCCAACCAGCGAGTTGTGTCTTTATTCTTTACGTTCTTCTTTTTTGCTTCAGTTCTTATTTAGCTTTACATTTGTATGTGACCATAGGTCAGTATCAAACGCGTTGTCCAATAATGAATTTAAAGGATGTACATAAAGAAAACAAAGAGGATAACCCGTGGCTTGTGGGTAGTACATAATCAACGACAATAGGTGAAAGTTAGGTACTCGTATGAATAGACAGAACCACAAGGACCTTTGGCAAAAGGAAAGTTACAGAAGTTATAGCATCCCCGAAGATTCGAGCCACGGCCATCCGAAAGGCATCAATGCCTCGCTGCAAGACTAAACCGTGACCAGGACACAAGGAAAGCTAAGCACCGTGTAAAACACATGCATAATGAACTTCAGTCAATGGCCGTGTTGACGAAGATGAAACTCGTGCGTGATATTTTATAGAAAATAAAGGTCAAGGTCGTCCTATATCAGATGCTGACAAGGTCGAACTTTATGAGACGGGATGACCAGTTCTCTTCCTCGAGTCAGGTACCCTTTGACAGCTGGGCAGACTGGAGCTTGACGCTATGAGGTTTCGACCCGGGAACATGAAACTTTGCCGGGAGAGGCAAGCACCCTAACCACTCTGCCAATCGGACACTTATTAAAGAAGATACCGAACAGTTTTAGGGCTTAGCTGGTCACATGGCCTGCCACGGTTGACTGTCGAAGCGAGGCGATGATGTCGTTAAGTTGATCCCTGGATCCCCGTAGCGCCCAACTGCCTATCACTTCTGTTACTGTTTTAATATCTAGTCTTCCTTTTCAGTCTTTCTTTCGAACGGATATGTGCCATTTAGCGATTCTTGTTAATTATTTTGTACTTAGAGGAACACTCCTAGGAACAAGAAAAATGGATAGAATAAAAGTATGCTGAAAATTACATATTCAAAGAAGGACACTGAAAGGCCTCTTCAGGAAACCAAGGACTGGCACAAGACAGACGGATGTAGAAAAAAATTGCACAAGAGGAACGCACTTTGAAAAAATAAAAATAAAACAACACGCAGTAGAAAACCGATTACCTCGATTCATCATCATGTGACGTATTCTTTCCAGAACGTTGTCTCCATTACAGCTGCTCTGAACGCATCACGATTCTGGGCAAGTCGACCTGCATCAGCCAAAGACCTCGATTAAGGAGGAGTATTTCAACAGTTTTTTTAATCTTTCGGTTTTTCTTAATCTTCTCTACTCTTCTTCTTTTCTGTTCTTTTTCCACCAAATAGAGAAAAGATCAACATTTAGAAAATAAAATTTAAACAATAATACGAAGTTTGTGAGTTAAATTTTCAATAACCTAAAGCTGGTGTCCCCAGCCATATTCGGGCTTTTAGTAAACATTCCTGATTTCCCTGTTAAGCATGAGAGGAAATACATTATAGAGTATTACTTGTATAAGCACATACGAACATAAATAAATGCATTAATTAATTAATTGTTAATAAACAAAACTTCATACGGTATATAAGTTCCTACTTAGTCAATCCTCTTCTACCTTAGAATGTAGAAGTTAGCCAGAGAGAGCACCATGCTATCCTATCATCTGTCTTCCTTTTGGCTTTGTTACAGTCCAGTCCTCGGTCCTTCAGAGATTGCCTGATGTTTTCCTCCCAGCAAACTCTGTGTCATCCTGGACGTCTGGATCCCTGGCTCTTGGGTTCTCATATTTATAGTGGTAGCCGATCTTTTCCTATTCCGCAGACATGGCCAAACGGTCGTAACTGGGACTGTGCCACTCGAATCTGTAGTGACTGGATTTTGAGGCCATGATTTATCGTCTAGTTGGGGAACATGTATGTTGTGGACAGTTTCGCTGAGTTTATATTCTGTTAAATGTACCTGTTTAGGTTTGATGACATTATTGACATTATTTGTTAGATTCTTGATCAAAGGGGAGTTACTAATTTTTACTTGGGTTGAAGTCAACAGTGGTTGTTATCCCACTTGTCTTTTAACCAAGCGGTCTAATTTTAGAACCGATGTCTTGTTACCTGACCATATATGGCTTGAATGGTCAGTCTTTCCTAGAATGTTTTCAGACAGCCCACCTGAGTTTAGCTCAAGGGTCTGGCGTCTCACGACGCATGCGCGACTTTTGTGGCGCGATTAAGGAAGACATTTTTGTTAAGGAGTCGAGCTGTAGTTTTCAAACGGTCAAGACGTGTTGGTGTCTTCGATCTGGCTTTATGCCTGGGGAAGGAAAGTCCTCTGTGAGCTGACTGTCGTAGATTTTTGATACGGGAATTGAGACTTGGGTTGGTCCCTTCTGAATAGATTAGAATAAGTGATAGTCACAGTGAGGAGTAGTAATAGCATTAGATTTCCACGAGTGAGATGGTAGAATGTGATTACGAGGTTGTCTCTGAGATCGAGAAATCTTCCCTCTCTCACCTATCTTCTACGACAGCTTTCGAGGAGTCAGACAGTCTAAACACATACATATATATATGTATATATATCTCTAACCACTCACGTGCACGCACATACAAGACGACAGTTATACGTACAGACGTAGGGAGACTATAACAAATGATTATATAAATATTCTAGAACGAGCTGACCAACACGCTGATTAATTTCAAGAGAAATTTTAATTATCATCTAAAATTTCTTCACAACACATAGAAATTACATCAAAGCATATACACATAGTCATAAAAAATCAAGGAATTTGTACAAGAAATGATAGACCCACAGTTAGATCTTATCCCTCGAGGTATGCCCACAGTCCTGTTGGAAGAAAGTGATAGCCCCAAGGAAACAAGGATACATAGGATTAGGTCTAATATTTCCCTTTCTTAAGGTATGGACAGACTTGATATCTCTGTTCTATTTTAAGGGAAATATGATTAGCAATACTTGAATACAGAAAGTTAAGATAGCAAAATGGGTGCCCAATTACAACAATAAAAAAATCACTCCGTCCTGCATTCACTTTATTCATTCAGCCGAGCACACGTGCACATGTTCATACTCACAGCTTAGATAGCCACTTCTGGTAATACAATTTTTAGGACATTCACCTACAGACTCGTCAAGGGCAGTCTTTGACCAAGCAATCCCCAGTTCCAAAAAGACAGGATGAATTCTCTGCTTCCGGGAACGACTCCTTGGGTGTTCTTATTTTTCGGATGTCTGTTTAGGTCACATTAAAATTGTCCAGGCACGAAACATTAACAACGAGCTCAGTGTCAATAGCTTAGGTTTCTAGAATTGAGGAATGTCAGATCGGTGTCTACGTTCCGGAAAGGACTATATTTGGTCACCACACCACTAGTCGGAACTCCGCCGGAATGTTATTGACGTTAATATGTTTCTTGCCACAACGGCTAAATTTGTACATAGAGTTTGTGCAGAAAATCTGATCTGGCTCAAAGGCCCAGTATAAAACATTTAGTCTTTAATAAAACCCGTTAGTGAGAGTTGTACTCTGTCTATTTATGAAGACACACACACTGTCACAGACAGGTGTTAACTTGTAAACCCACGTGGTTAAAAGATAAAACTGTTTATGTTTCTCACAGGTATGTCTCTGTACTAAACGCCGGCAAAGTTTTGGGTTACCCCAGTATTCACTGACTAGGGAAGAAAAACCACAAATAAAATACTTATACATGCTACGTACTCGGATTATAACTTACATTTTTAAACTGCAAGCATACCGCTTGACTTATCATTTAAAACTTCCCGTGCACTAAGTTATATTTAAAAATCATCAATCCTCCTGAATTAGGAATACGTGCGTATTCCGTCAACACTCATGAGGCTTCTAGCATTTATAAGTTAGTTTAGAAAAATTGTTCTCGTCTGATTATTTTAGCAGTAAAATTGAATTCCTTAATAGCCGACTGAGTTTAAGCTAGAAATATAATTTCTGTTTTCCACTGTAACTCGTCACTATAAAATAATACAGACTATATAAATTAAGCGCTCTGCACCAAATCTAACTAGTGAAATAAAATAAGCGATTTAACACTTTAAACACTTCACAAAATACTAGATATTTAATATAATATATTTACCTCCATACAGAACTACAGACTAAACCATGAACTAGAATACTGCAATCTAATGGTAGTCTAGAGCTCGGCAAAATGGCCAAGAAACTCAGACTTCGCCAAAACACAGATATTTTGATCTAGCACAGCGATCTGTCTACTGCGACATTTTAGGAGTCAGAATGAAAATCTAGTTTAGCATTCTGGTTATATCTATTACCAGACAAAGAGGTAAACGTTTAATTTCGCAAAACGAAGTACTCTCCCCTTTCCGTCTTTAACACTTACGTTTAACACTTAAACGCATGCCGTAACTGCCACCTACTGACCGAGAGGGCGCGTGTCAGTTGCGACTCTCAGACGGCTTGTCTCCAATGCCCAGGCAGTTTTCGCACCTCGCGCTGACCATGGCCCACAATGAGTGTCGTGTCAGGTGGAATTCCCAGACACCTGTTCTACGTACTGCGCCGTAGAGATGTCAGTTATCGCGCCTTTCCTGAGCGCTCAGCCGAAGAAAACGCGCCTGTCAGCTGAAAGTGCAGACATAGTCTGCTCGTATGTCTGAGATAAGCGAAAGTCACAGTTTCGTCCACTGTGATCTAATGCCATAGAATGCATTTTAACGCTCTCCCGTCTCTGTAGAGACTGACACGTTATGTCATCTACTGCGTTTCTAAATGAGAAAACGAAACCGGCAAAGGGAGAATGGGAAAGAAATTATTTCTCGCAAACGAACGAATGCGAAAAAATACAGGAAAAAAATAAAGAGTGATAATAAAATAGAGGATACGGGTGAAAGAAGAAGAAGAGGAAATAGGCAATTCAATGATCATAAAACCTCTGTGACACTGACCAAGATGTCTAAAGATTGTTCCCCATGTTGTATTCTATGCGCCTAGGAGGCGAGTGTGTTTTTTGGTGTTTATTCTGAAGAGATGTCAAGGTAAATTAACTTTCGCTTGCATTGTAACATTGCCAGCACTGTAGTGTACGTTGCTGGCACCTTCCTGGATATGTGTATACTTAGAGCAATACTTTCTCTACGGTTTTGAGATTTATTCTCACCTGACGCTCCATGCGTCGAGTTAGCCTCACATTAGACGTCATATTTATTTTTGATACTTCTCGTCTGCGCATCATTCGTGCGTTATGAGCCTGTTGTATCTTGCTCTTGGATGTATTTTTAAAAAAAATGTTTAATTTTTTTTCCCGGGGGGTGCGGTAAACTGTTGCGGACAGTTTCGCTGAGTTTATATTCTGTTAAATGTACCTGTTTAGGTTTGATGACATTATTGACATTATTTGTTAGATTCTTGATCAAAGGGGAGTTACTCATTTTTACTTGGGTTGAAGTCAACAGTGGTTGTTATCCCACTTGTCTTTTAACCAAGCGGTCTAATTTTAGAACCGATGTCTTGTTACCTGACCATATATGGCTTGAATGGTCAGTCTTTCCTAGAATGTTTTCAGACAGCCCACCTGAGTTTAGCTCAAGGGTCTGGCGTCTCACGACGCATGCGCGACTTTTGTGGCGCGATTAAGGAAGACATTTTTGTTAAGGAGTCGAGCTGTAGTTTTCAAACGGTCAAGACGTGTTGGCGTCTTCGATCTGGCTTTATTCCTGGGGAAGGAAAGTCCTCTGTGAGCTGACCAAGATGTCTAAAGATTGTTGCCCATGTTGTATTCTATGCGCCTAGAAGGCGAGTGTGTTTTGTGGTGTTTATTCTGAAGAGATGTCAAGGTAAATTATCCTTCGAATCATTTTTTCTATTGCCAGAATCATGAATAACATTTATTACCAGCTTAGTGACTTTTCCCTGGGCGGGAAAGAGTCCATTGAGAATACTGGAGTTTGAGCTCACGAATCATGCTGACATTGTATGACCTTTATACCTTGTTTACCCAAGGAATCAGAGAGGACACTGTATTTAGGGGCACGCCATATTTTGCGGCCTGCTGTGTACTAGAAAATGTATCTGACTTGCTGGTGTCAGAATAGAGCTGAACTAAGCTCATATATTTGAAGACCCGCTGGCAACGCGGGGTATTTTGTTGTAGCTGTAGAGAGAGAGATAGATTGAGGTCAGCATCATATATGCACAGCTTACTGATGAACTATTGATGCAAACTGTACTGAGCTGTCTTCATGTTTACAATGTCCCGAGTTTTATCAAATGACTATTTATATTGATGTCGGCATACCTTGTAGTCGTACTGTATTAAAGTGTTGAAACGTCAGAGGTGTTACCAAGCTCCATGACTTTCTACGTTGTGGTGCAAGAGTGTGATGTCCTGTAGATGACTGTCTTCCACGAACCTTTACACACCCATTCGCACTCTTTTTGATGTCTACTCACACACCATTTTTGTAACTCGTCAACACTTCGAAGACAAGACATGAATGCCAAAGTCATGGCGGCCAACCAGGGCCTACAATATTTATGATAGCCTGTGTGGCGTTTGCATTACAAGAAATACCGCACAGCAGCTCCCACCTGGTTGATGAACTGCGTTCACTTATACAGCAACATTTACACTCTTACATCCATGGTTGACCTGTATGAGCCTTCTACATTTATTGGGCCCGGAAACCTACTGTTGCAACGAAAAAACAGGCAGTTACATTTATGGTGGCCATTATACTACAATAAAATAATAGCCTGTTACAATGTCCCTTCTTGTTATTTCGACTTTCTTCCTCAGATACCTCATTTCTGAGGTGTACAGCTGGCTTTTGTGGGTTGTAGTCATTGCCCATGGCTCGCATCCGTAAGTCAAGACTGGAACATAGGTGCAGCGGTATACAGCCATCTTCGTCTAATTTCTCTGTTGTCGAGGAATCTTCGATTTATTGTCTGAAAAATTCTCCTAGCTGCTGCTTTTCGTATAGAAAGTTATTTTTTCATGCATCTCTCCCATTCTGTTACTGCTCCAAGGTATTTAAATTGGTTGATCTGTTCCAGGACAAGTTCTCATAGTAACGCCAGTTGTCTTTTTTTCCTTTGATATCACCATGGATCTTTGTTTTGGAGATGATGATGACTATTCCACTCTTCTACAGCTCATCTTTCCAGACTTGCAGGTTGGATTGAAGATGTGCCTATGATTTAGCAATCAGAGCAACAACATCGGCAAATGTCAGCTCTGCAATACATGCATATTTCATCTTCCAGTACCCCACTGAATACTTTCTTGTTCTCTCCTTAAGTGCTGTGTTGACATCGTCTATGAGAAGTATGAATAGATATGGTGACAGGATATCACCATGTCTTGCACCAGTAGTGGTAATGAACTCTTCCGACTTATCGTTTGCCTGCCTTATATAATTTCTGCAAGTCTTGTAGGAGCTATGCATAGCATGGATCAGAGGTGCTGGAATGTTCTTCTTTGTCAAGCAGTCCCAAAGTTTGCTCCAGGGAACATTGTCAAACGCCTTCTCCAGATCCAAGAAACAGAGGTGCGTATTTTATTTATACTCAAGGGGCTTTTTATTCAGCTGCCGTGGTGTGAAGATATGGTCTTGAGTACTTTGGTTTTGTCTGAAGCCACACGGGACTCATCCATTTTTGGTTCAGCAGATGTCAGAGTCTCTTCTCCAGGATTCTAGAGTACATTTACCAGGGACGCTAAGAGATACGCGTCCATGATTTTCACATTGTCGGTTGACACACTTCTTGAATATGGATGTTAAAATGGCAATTTCTCAATCATGGTGGCGCCAGGCTGCCTGTAGGACCATCAGGAGTAATAGGTCGCATGCTCGTTCCCAAGTACTTTTCTATTTCCTGGTGCTATGTCATCATGTTCCGTTGCATTACCCACCTTGATTTTCTCCAGTGCTGCCTTACGTGCCTCCATCTTGATGTCATCTTTACCATCATTGGTTCCCTTCTCTGTGATAGTGCTTATCTTTTCCAAGGCTTGATCTTCCTCG
Source organism: Oreohelix idahoensis (assembly GCA_024509875.1). Taxonomy (NCBI): domain Eukaryota; kingdom Metazoa; phylum Mollusca; class Gastropoda; order Stylommatophora; family Oreohelicidae; genus Oreohelix; species Oreohelix idahoensis. The sequence continues at coordinate 39,074 of JAMPIV010010282.1, forward strand.
CCACCAAGGAGCTCTGAGAAATATTCGTTCCACTACTTTCTGTTCAGTAAGCAGTTTGTATTGTTTGACTTTTATAAATTTAAGAGGACACTGTTTTTCCTTCCTCGTATACTTTAGAGCAGTGTTTCCCAAACTTTTTCGGATCACCGCCCCCTTAGCTCCCAGGACATGTCCCCAGCGCCCCCTACATTTCCCCATAGTACATAAAAAACTATAAAGAGTGAAAGATAAAAGCAACTAGTAATTTAAAAGTGACAACTAATTGCTTTATTTATTACATTGTAATATAAAGCTACGGATACCCTTATTTATTAATTCAATTTAAAAAGAAAAACTTAATGACCTAATCCAGTATTACAAACAGAAGTATACGAGAGTATATTAGTAACAAACCTACTTCATTGTTATTTTAACTTCAGTGAGATGGATGTTCCTGGGGCAGTGATATCAGCTTCTCAACATCAGGCTCAAAGTTAGGAGTCTCAGATCCCCCGTTCAGTAATTTGCAGTCTGTTTCTTTGCTTTGAAAGAAGTTGGACAACCGCGCTGAAACCGCCCTCTACTAAATACGATGGTGGAAAAGCAATACAGAACATTTTAATCTTTCCCCCACACTGCAGGATAGCGTTCAGGGACTTCTTTCTGCAACTGAAAGTCTTGATATGATTTTGTGAACATTGGCTTAAGCTCGGCGTCATTTTGCAGCGATATCAGTTCCTCTTCCATCCTTCCTAATTCCTCACTGCACGTGTCTAGGAATGGATTTATTATCTAATCTTGAATAGTGATCAAAAGAAGATCCTGAAACCTCTGAGACATGTCTTTAAGCAGCATCTCTCATCATCATCATCATCAGTTGCCATCTCCACAACGAAGGTTGGCTGTAATGGATCTCCAACGTCTTCTGTCTCTTGTCTTGGTGGTACACTCTGATAGACTCTTTCCCGTCCATCTCTTGATGTTATCTTCCCACTTATAGCGCTGTCTTCCCCTTGCACGTTTGCCTTCAACTCTCCCTTCTGTTATGGTCTTCTGCAAGGTGTTATGCCTTTTTATGTGGCCAAAGTATTTTAGCTGCCGAACTTTGACCTCTCTCATTAGTTCTCTTTTCATACCTAGATTTTCTAGGACCTCCTTATTTGTTTTCATCTCTTTCCATAAGATACGCCCCATTCTTCTATATATCCACATTTCAAGAGCCTCAATTCTTTCTTCCAAATGCTTATTCATCGTCCATGTTTCTGCACCATACAGAAATGCAGAATATATATAACACTTTATGATTCTGAGTTTTAATTTATGAGATAACTGTTTGGATGTCAGTATATGTTTCATGTTGTTGAATGTAGCTTTGGCCATTCCTATTCTCTTCTTGATTTCTGTTTCACATCTGCCATCTTCTGTTATTATATGACCAAGATATACGTAGCTCTTGACTTGTTCCAGGATTTTCCCATTTACGCTTATCTTTAATGTGGGTTTATCGTCTGTTTTGCTAATTATCATAGTTTTAGTTTTCTCAATATTAATGTCGAGTCCATATTCATGACTTATACTGTTCACTTGCTTCACTAGTTCTTGTAACTCCTGTTCGCTTTTAGCTAACAACACGGTATCATCTGCATATATAAGGTTGTTTATTGATCTTCCATCTCTAGGTGTGCACTAATATACTTGAAGATTATCCTCTGGTATTTTGTTTTTCTCTTCCAATTTAAGAGGCTGGGAAATTGGATTAGCTCGCGACGGCTAATATTACGTTTGAATAGCGTTAATTTGGCCAGAAACGTGGAGACAACAGATTTGACTTTTATAAGATTAATATCATTTCCTTGCAGTTGTTGATTTATTTCGTTACACTTTGTGAATAAATTTGACTAATATGCAATGTCATGCCTGATGTTCGTTAGTTCTGTACTGAGCAAAGCATGCGAGTCTTTAAAGAACTCTACCAGTTTCAAACAGAGCATGAAAGCGTCTCAGACAATTTCCTTTTGAGAGCCATCTGACTTCTATGTGGACCAGCAAGCGTTCAAATTGTTCATCATTCTCAGTACAAAGCTCTCGAAATATTATAGAATTGAGAGCATGTTAATTCTATTAATTGCTGTTACAACAGTATTTAATGATTTGTGAAGCCAATCACTCAAAGTTTTTGCAACAAGATGTTGTCTGTGAATTACAGTGTATTGTAAATATACCAGGTACAGCTTCTTTTAATACCGCGGTAACAACCTATCATTGAAACAAAGCAAAGTCGGTCCTTTCTGAAACACAAGCCGGTCTCTAATTTCGTCTACTGCCAGATGAAATACGCTCAGACACACCTCGCGAATTCCAAAGTTAATATTAAACTAGTAAACACTACTTATGACTGGTTTTCACCTTCCAAAGATTCTGTGATTCTGTTTTAATCTTAGTGAGCCAATCATAGACTTCTCGTCGTTCGTTTCAGGAATGACCTAATGGACAATAGGTGTTTTGTTAACCCCGATTTCGCGGTAGTTCCTGATTACAATTTATGATCACCGATGGTTACCTCAGCTCAGGATGGCACGTAAACACGAAACTATGCCTTGCTTAATGATCCTAGTAATACCCTCATCCGCATCTTTCCTATCTCGTTCCCGCCTCGTTGATGTCTCTCAAATCTATAACTGCTTTCCCTGCGCTAACACTACTGCTTTATTTTTCAAATAGGATAATGCATTTAGTTATCAAATATATACCGAATTTAGCCTGTCATATCCTCAACTGTCCCTTATGTCTGAACGCCCCTTGTTTACTACTGAACGCCCCCCAGTGACGCCTTTTTTCAGTATCGCTCCCTTGGATCCTCCCAACGCCCCAGGGGGGCGGTACCGCCCACTTTGGGAACCACTGCTTTAGAGTCTAGTAGAACAACTTCTGGTATATTGAGCTTATTTTTTCTAGCTTTTGTCCAAGTTCTTCTAAGAACACCTGCTTTGCTGCTAGCATCTTAGTCTTTGCTTCGTTTCTGAGTATCACATATTCTCTATATTTCTCTGATTGTTTTCCTGCTGTGTTTTTAAGCTTCTAAGTATTGTTTCCTTGCTGTTTTCATTTCCCTTATTGTCCTTTTAACTTCTTCTGTTCACCAAGTTGTCCTCTTTCCCATCTTACCAAGTCGGACTTCACCACATACTTCTGTAGCGGCTACTTTAAAGATGTTCTTGAATTCAAACCAGAATCTCCAGGTCATCTGATGGTTCTTCTATATTTCATACTACTGTCGCAAAAAGCCCCGAATACCTGATCTTCTGTTTCTCTCAGCTTGTAGATTGTAATACTCATCTCTCCTACTTCATGATTTGGTTTCCTGCGTGATGGTGAGCAATGCCTAGGTCGAGCAACTCTTTTAGTTTTTTTTGTTTTTTTTTTAGTGATCACTTCCAATCTCTGGCCCTAGCCAGACTCCCGCACTTACGTGAATGAGCTATTTAATCCAGTGGTATAGTCGACGACTGATTTCTCATTCTGGCTGTTTCACACCAGTGCACCATATGCACATATGTTGGAACTTTTTGTTTGTAAAGACAAATTTTTACTTACTGCAGAATCTAAGGAGCGGTTTTCCATTGTCAGTCCATGCATCTTCTCCATATGTCCCAGTCAGTCCGCTCTAATCTAATATGGCCATTTCCAGCCTGACATTGAATTCTCAAGGAGGATAATTTCATCGAGATATTCGTCCACAACTTATTAAAATCAAATCTAAGAATTCTTCTTTCCCGTCTGATCGCTCATCTTTATTGGCCCATGCACAATGACAAGGTTGACTATGTTTTTCCTTCTTTTAGATTTAACACCGTAATGCGCTCCGAGACAAAGCTCCATCCTTTGCCACATTACATCCAACACCCACCCCCCTTAGCTCTTTTTTATTGTAGAAACTCCATTGTAGAGCAGCATGTTGCCATTAAGATCTATAATTCCTTGTTCTTTTTTCTTGGTTTCCACCAGAACCAGGATTTCTAATTTTACTTTCTTCATCTTCTCCACCAGCTTATCTTCTTTACCGTTAATTCTTCTAATAGTCCCTGCTCACACCTCTCATTGAATTTGTATACTTTGTGATGAATCATGTTTGTATGTAGCTGTTTGTTTTATACTTTCTGAGTGTCTGATGATCATTTTATAAAGTAGTTGCGTCCTATATTATGAATAAAGTACTGCTGGGAAATGATTTTTGTTTAAGGTATTTCTTATCAGTAAAACATTCGGTGTGCTGCAAGCAAATTTTCATTCCGAAAGTGTGGTCCAGAGAATAAAAGTTTGGGAACCACTGCCCTAAACTCTTGACAAGCTTCTCGTAGGCCCCGGGGCTGTGCTTACCCAGGTTAGGAACTCCTGTCCTAAAGGTATTAAAGTAAATACAAAATGATTAAAGATATTCTTCTCCGGCTTGCACGAAAGCCAGTTTCTGACATATTCCCTCTTTTTAACAAGGGCAGGGGACACACACTCCATCTTCAAGGAAATTAAACATTTCAAAGAAGAGCATGACAAGATGCTGCAAAGGGGTATGGAGCTTCCTGACGGAACTCGGAGAAGAAAGTTTAATCCTGGGCAGTACACTTTTAGCAAAGAGGTATGTCATTATTGTTAGTTGCATTATCATTATCATCGTTACCAGTCAGCTCACCAACTGGACCACGGCCTTTAACAACTACACGCCAGGCTTTCCTATCCTGGGTTACCCTTTCACTGCCATCAATGGTACCTATACCTTGTAGCGGTATGGCAGCTTGTGTACCCTGACAATCCCCAGAGCTATGCCAGTGGGAGATTTACTCCTGGTAGGTTCAACCAAGCTGGACTGGTCTGCGTGGGTAGGGGTCAGACAAAAGCTGGTACTCTGGTCCTCCAGGTTGGGGGTTTTAGCACAGGGCCGACACCCCTGTCTATGTTAAAAAAAAAATCGCACGTTACGGAAACAACAATAAATGGAAAGATTTTGCTGCGGGACGGACATTCATAGTCTCAGGCTCGTATGACTGACAGTGGTGAGAGCCGAAAGGAAGCCACTGGCATGAAAACGGATGCCCCGACCGCAAAACACGAAACCAGAATTGGTTTTTGGAACGTCAGAACTATGAATGAGGCAGGAAAGCTGAGACAAATCACAGCAGAGATGAGGAACTACAAAATACATATCCTGGGAATAAGCGAGAGCAGGTGGACAGGTAGGGGGAGAATAAAAACAGTTACAGGGGAAACAGTACTTTATTCTGGCAGAGAGGATGGTCAGCACAACGAAGGTGTAGCCATTATCCTGAAGAAAGGAATGGAAAGGTCTTTACTGGAATGGAAACCCATCAACAACAGACTGATAAGAGCAAGACTAAGAGGGAGGTTCACCAACACTACAATTATACAATGCTATGCACCAACAAACGACAGCGATGAAGAGATCAAGGACGAGTTCTATCAACAGGTACAAAAAGAAATGGAAACTACACCCAGGTACAATCTCATTATAGTAATGGGAGACCTAAATGCGAAAGTAGGAGCATACAATAATTATAACGAAAGAGTAATGGGGAAATGCAGCAGTGGAACAGCAAATGAGAATGGGGACAAATTAATAAGCTTCTGCCGTATTAACAACCTGATCATTGGAGGAACACTTTTTCCACACAAGGAAGTGCACAAATTAACATGGGAATCACCAAACGGACGAGACAGAAACCAGATAGATCACATAATGATCAATGGCAGATGGAGACATGCACTACAAGACGTGAAAGTAAGAAGAGGCGCAGATGTGGGAAGTGATCATCACCTAGTAGTAGCAAGACTGAAAGTGAAACTCAGAGCTGCTGGACCAGTTGCAGTCAAACAGAAAAGATAAAACATCACGAAACTGAAGGATCCCCTCACCAGAAAAGCTTTCGTGGTCGACGTAAAGAGAAGATATGAGATTATCAAAAGCCAGGAAAGAACAGAGACCGATGATGTTGACCAGAGATTCAACACCATCTCAACAATATACAAGGAAAGCAGCAAGTCATGCTTGGGATTCCAGGAAAGAAAGAGCCAAGACTGGATAACACCAGATACGCTAAACACCATAGCGAAGAGAAAGGAAATGAAAAGAAAGAAAACAGAAGCTAAGTCTCCCAGATTAAAGGCAATATATAGTGAACAGTACAGTCAGCTGGACAAGGAAGTTAAACGTCAAACCCGTGCTAACAAAAGGACATTTCTGGATGACCTTGCAAGACAGACAGAAGAGGCAGCACTGAGAAATGAACAAAGCACAGTATACACAATAACTAAAATCATCAGTGGAAAACGAGGTGCAAAAAATATTACATTAGTAAGAGATAAGCAAGGAAATCTCATCACAACAGTAGAGGGACAGGAAACAAGATGGGCAGAGCATTTCGGAGAAACTCTGAATAAGGAACCACCAGAGACACAATTGAATGTTCCTGAGGCTGAAAATGATCTAGATGTTAATACAGACATCCCACGAAAAGAAGAAATCATCACAGCAATCAAAGGGTTAAAGAATGGAAAAGCTCCTGGTCATGATAACTTAAATGCAGAGCTATTTAAGACAAACCCAGAGCTAGCAGCAGAATTATTAGAACCACTATTTGCATAAGTCTGGAAAACAGGGACAACAGCAACAGAGTGGAGAAAAGGAATAATTGTCAAATTGCCCAAGAAGGGAGATCTTGCAGACTGCAATAATTGGAGAGGAATAACTCTTCTCTCAGTTCCCAGCAAAATACTAGGCAGGATAATTATACAGAGAATCTCAAAAGCAGTAGACTACAAACTGAGGAAAGAACAAGCAGGATTTAGAAAGAACAGAAGATGTGTAGATCATATATTTACCCTCAGGAACATTATAGAGCAGTGCTCAGAATGGCAAAGACAGTTGTACATTAATTTCGTTGATTTTGAAAAGGCTTTTGACAGTATACATAGGGACAGTTTATGGAAAATACTGAGGGCTTATGGAATTCCAAGCTGCATAGTGTCAATCATAAAAAGCCTTTATGCCAACTTTAGGTGCAGCATTGGGCAGAGCAACCTAACCTTTGAAGTGAAGACAGGAGTACGACAGGGATGCCCCTTATCAACCACTCTATTTTTAACAGTCATAGACTGGGTGATGCGCCAGACAACAGAGGGCAGTCCAAGAGGAATAAGATGGACTACATTTTCTACATTGGAAGATCTGGAATATGCAGATGACATTGCACTGCTAGCACATTCACATCAACACATCCAGGAAAAAACGGATAGACTTAATAAGTATAGCCAGCAGGTGGGCTTGAACATCAACCTAAAGAAGACAGAGGTCATGACGCTCAATGTGAACAACCCTGAGCCCATATCAGTAAGGAATCAGCAACTGGAACAGACAGATGCCTTCACATACCTAGGATGCATAGTAACACCAGGCGGCGGAGCAAGCAAAGACATCAACAACAGAATGAACAAAGCAAGAACAGCCTTTTTTAGTCTGAACAACATCTGGAAGTCCTCTCAGTACAGCACAAGCACAAAATTAGGATTATATCAGAGCTGTGTGCTTTCTGTGCTTCTCTATGGCGCGGAGAGCTGGAGAGTTACAGAGAAGGAAATGTCGAAATTGTCCTCTTTTCACACAACATGCCTAAGAAAAATTCTCCGAATCTTTTGGCCGAATACAATCACCAACCAAGATATGCTTACTCGGAGCAAGCAAGAGGACATGCACACCATCATAGCTGGCAGACGCTGGAGCTGGGTTGGCCATGTCCTCAGAAGAGACCCCAATGCCATCACAAGAACAGCTATGCTATGGACCCCTGAAGGAAAACGAAAGAGAGACCGACCAAAAACAACTTGGCGGAGGACTGTGGAGGCTGAGATGCAAAGAATGAACCAGAGTTGGGGCACTGTACGAAGGATGGCCGCCGACCGAGCAAAGTGGAATCAATTTGTTGTTGCCCTACAAGACGCCACCAGGCGTAATGGCCACTGACTGCCTTGACGGTCGGCGGCTAAGGATCAAAGAAGAAAGAAAGTTACCCTTTCAAGATCTTTCCATGAAACCTTCTTTATCGTCTCTGTGTCCATGTTCCCAGTTCTTATATTCACTTGTCTGTGGGTGTATATGTGTGGGTGTGCATGTGTATGTGCGATTGTTATTATTATTTTATTTCGTCGTCCTCTATTTTTCTTACCCTGGAGATTTAAGAACGAGGACTGGCTGTCGATGATATCAGCCGGTTTTCAATATACGTATCCAATCCATTGAACGTCTGATTGGACAGAATGGTTAGAGAGCTGGTCTCATGCGGCGAAGGTGCCGTGTTCGATACCCGGTACCGACACGCTGCAGCTTACCCAGCTGTAGTGGGCACCCGACTGCTCGTGAGTTTGGGAAGGAAAAGACAGAGAGGAAGGGAACAAAACACCCCATCTTTCGAAGCTGGCCCTAGTGGAGTTGAGAAAATCGCGCTAATGACTCTCTGTCCTCATAGCACTATTACTATTCATATGCCTCGGGTTTCACTGTTTGTTTATCTTCTGATCTCAAGCAAATGTTCACGTTTCTGTCAAAGTTTAACGCAAGCCCTGTTCTCGCAAACCGAGGTGTTCGCTCAGTCGGCCTGGCGATTACGTGCTTTCTGATTTACTCAAGGTTAGCTCTGTAATCCACTGATGACCTCAGCAAATTAACTGAGCGTCCTTTCACGGCTTACTTTCGCAGCAAGGCGATGGTGCCGTTTGGTTGGTCCTAGTTTCGATTCACAGTAAGCGTATCACTTATATTTTCTTTTCTGTTGTCTGGTGTCATCCTTCTGTCCAACGAGTGCTTGTTAATTACTTACTTACTTAGTCGTTCCCCTTCTACCGAGAGGTGTAGAGGTTTGGAAGAGAGAGCGCCAGACTATCATATCGGCTGTCTTCCTCCTGGCCTTGTCCCATTCTAGTCCTCGGTCCTTCAAAGATTGTCTAATGTTGTCCTCCCAGCGGACTCTGGGTCGTCCTGGGGGTCTGGATCCCTGGCTCTTTGTTTCCCATGCTTGTCATGGTAGCCGATCTTCTCCCATTCTGCAGACATGGCCAGACCATCTTAGTTTGGACGGTTCTACTTGGGTCTGCAGGGGGTGGGATTTTAGGCCTTGACGTATCGTCTGGTTGCGGACCATGTCTTTTCTTATTACTTCAACCACCTTCCTCAAATACCTCATTTCTGAGGTTTGGATCTGGCTTTTGTGGGTTGTAGTCATTGCCCATGATTCGCATCCATATGTCAAGACTAGGACATAGGTGTAGCGGTATACAGCCATCTTCGTTTTCTTACCAACCTCTCTTTTGCTGAGGAATTCTCGATTTATGGCCTGAAAAAAGTCTCCCAGCTGCTGCTTTTCGAGTGGCCAACTCTTCTTTGATGCCTCCCTTTCGGTCTATAATAGCTCGGAGATATTTAAAGTAGTCGACCTGCTCCAGGACCTGTTCTCCCAGCTTAATCTGATGTCTTCTTTCTTCTCGTGATATCACCATGTATTTTGTTTTAGAGCTGCTTATGACCATCCCTCTTTTCTCCAGCTCTTCCTTCCAGACTTGCAGGTTGGATTGGAGATGTGCCTCTGATTTAGCAATCAGGGCAACATCATCAGCAAATGCCAGCTCTGAAATACAGACCTGTCTCATCTTCCAGTACCCCACTGAATACGTTCTTGTTATCTCCTTACAGTCCTTGATAACATCGTCCATGAGGAGTATGAAAAGATAAGGTGACAGGATATCACCTTGTCTTACACCAGTGGTGGTCCTGAACTCTTGTGACTTATAGTTTGCTGTCCTCACATAATTTCTGCAAGACTTGTAGAAGGCTTGTTAATTACCTATACTTATTTATTTACTGTTCACAGAACTGATGTTTTCTTCGTTATTTATTTAAGAGTTTACCCATCCGTGACTTTAACCTACCAGCTTATCCTGCGTCGTTCGTCTTCCTATACATATTACTAGACACACGTATTTCGGCTTTTATTTGGTTTATATTTGCTGATATGAAAGTTATATTAGTGATTGCATCTTTAAATTGTCTGGGTCGTCCACGGGTCCTATATATCATAGGTGTACGGGTGTCGTAAGAATGACCTCAGCCAATGATGCACTTTTTTTTGGGATGCAAAATTGGCTGTGCGTCATTTCACGATTTACTTTCACAGCAAGGCGATGGCGCCGTTTGTTCGGTCCTAGGTTTGATTCACAGTAAGCTTTATATTCGATTCACTTATATTTTCTTTTCTGTTGTCTGGTGTCATCCTTTCTGTCCAACGAGTGCCTGTTAATTGGTAAAGGGTAAAGGATCCCGTTACACGCCCATTGATGCAAATTGGGAATATAGTGTTAGGCCCATATTTTCTTGACCATCGGCACACTAGGGGTGATGTGGTCAGCATCACGCCGGCCTTATATACTTATTTAATTAGTTCACAGGACTCAGGTTTCCTTCATTATTTATTAATCTACTGATGGAAGCTCGGACGTTTATTCATTTATTAACCCCTGTTCACCCACTTCTACTTATGCGAGTCCAAATTTGAGTTGGGACAGAAACATTACTTGAACTTAACCGAAAATTCTAATTATCAGAATTCGACTTCATCCAAAATTTTTTTTTTTTTTTTTTTTTTACCAAACCCAGAGAAGACCTTTGACCGGGACCTTCAAAAATGCTTCTATTTATGCGAAATTCGATTTACTGCTTAGACAGATTGCACTGTACTTATGTTTGTATTTATTCCTATGAATACGTGTTCAAACTTTATACTGTATTGCTATTTATATAGGCAAACTTCTCACCATGAGCGAATTACGGTTTGATCCTTGTTGCTCTGGCTGTAGGTTTAATCTTTGTCGACAGGTTGTTCTTTCTACGGAACTTAAACTGGGCCTGAATTCAAAATGGGAACAACGCTCAACTGAGATCATTGATAAGGTGAGATGTAAAGAGATCTTCAGTCACTGTTCTTGAAGTTTAGTTTTGTTATGTTTTGCTACTGCTTGGTCCGTCATGTGATTCTGGGAGATTGTGTTTCAGTTCCCATGTTGTTCATCGTGTGTTGTCTTGATTACCGCCATGTCATTCTCTTCATTATTAAGTTAACACCGCTGTGTCTCTCCTCACGGGCGTCTCTATGTCTTGCTGTTGAAGGCTTGTGAATGCTAATTCGCGCACTTCAGCTCTTTCTGTAATCATTATTTTTTTGTTCAGCGACAATGTCTCATTGCCATGCAGTAGCCAGGAATAACATTAATATTTGATGATTATCATATTTAATCTGTCTTTTATGTTTGGATGTTCCAACCGGATGAAATTAAGACACTGTGATATATACCCAACGTCACCAGATGTCTATCGATCCGGCGGCCAGTTAAGTTGCCCACGTCGTTGGGAGTTAGTATTAGGGTTATGTTTAGGATTCCCGACTCTAATCATAATCTTTTCCCCGTGTCTCTAATTTTTTTTTTTAAACGCTGTATAGGCGTGAGCCACGTAATTGTCGTCCGAATCAATAGATATAAGAAATAATTAACTTTCTCCAGCTACCTAGAACAATGAAACTTATAGTTTAAAAAAAGTAACGACAAGCATGAATGCAAGAAACACCATGATTCTGGACCGGCCTTAGGCCGAGTTAATCTATCTCACCAATCAGGCCCCGCTCTCACTTGGGGCTATACCTCGGGTTGCCTCCTCCAGCTTTAAAAAAAAAATGATAATTTCAAATCAGATATCAAGAACATATGCTAAAATACTGTATCAAAAATATAACAATATCTACTTTTAAAATTTTTTAAAAATTATCATTGTTTGTTGAATTTTTTATTATTGATATAAATTTATCTGGCTTTGTATTTTTACATGCTTATGTGTTGCACTTTTTCCTCGCATCACCTGTGTTGTTTATTTTCTCATCTACTGTTCTCTCATCTTATCTTTGTTTCTCATCCTTTTACGTGTTTGCAATGTCTGTAGTATTTTTCTTTAACTTGTCTTTATTTCTTGTTGTGGCCGTATGACCACCACCAGCATTCGTTCATGAAAGGGCTCAAGTAAAATTGTGAATGAAACAGACCCTGGATTCGTAACTAAAACCCAATATACCATAAAGTAAACTACCATTTTGGTTGAAACAGACGATAGATTTGTAATTTAAAAAAAAAATTAACACAGGGCATTAGCAGAAGGGAAGCGGTGGTACATTTTTATAAGGTCAGCGTTAGTAGAAGATGCGGTCCAACTCTACCCGTCTGTTGTCATGGAAATCACGTCTCAGCACGTGATAATTATCCAATCAATGTTGCAGCTAGGGGGAGCTCACGGCGATTTCTGCCGACAAGATATAATTTTCCAGTAGTCCATACCAGAAGAGCGATCGAGTAAGATGTTTTCTATCGACAGGCTCTAGTTTTAGTTGAGATATCAACATGATTCTTTTTCTGTGTGCCGAAACTTTACCATGTATGATCTTAAACATGGAAATGTGTATTCAAATATTTATGGATATATGTAAGTACCTCTGCCATATTCTTACATGTTTCCCACTCGCCTTACACTAAGTATGAAACATCGAGTTTTACCAAGAGTCCAACAAGGACTGTTGAAATAAAGAAATAAGCAACATTGATGAAATTGAAACTTGGAAAGAAAAGAGCATAAGATGTTGGATGCACCCTTATATAAATACAGGAGGAAAATGGAAAGAAATGACGCATTGAACCATTTAGTTGTGATGTATGCATATTATACCTCGCAAATGGCCACCTTCAGTGACTGCACACTTATGAAATTTCTTGTTAAAACTTTTGGTTGTTTTACTTTGAACGAAATTGTTGAAAACAATCAAATAAATATTCAAAACGTATATGCTGTTTTGAGGATTTTGGAAACTGAATTTTAACTGGAAGGATGTATGTTTTGATGCAAACTTAAGTGATCTAAAGCTCTCAAATAATATCAACAGTAGAAGGATACATGGATCGAAACCTGATCCCATAGATAGAGTGAGACAATATCCATCTGTGGCGTGCTTGAAACCAGTACCAATCAAAATCTCACGTGACAAAATAAATAATATACTGTTAAAAAACAGAAACGCGTAGCTACTGAAGGCACACACATAGCCATAATTTTGACATTCAATAACTTTTTTAATTTAATGAGTTAATTGTTCAAATTGCACACAAGAATACCTTAGGGTTCAACCAATCAATTGACAGTTGTTTTGCATCTGGGTCACGAGAGTTTTTTGGCGTACGGGCTTTCCCGTTAGTATGGTGTGTAGCCTCCTCTTGCATCGATCAGCGACTGGCATCTCCTGGGCATGGATGCGATCAGAGTCTGATGTGGGCCTGTGGAATGGCTGCCCACTCTTCCTGGAGTGCCTGGAACAGATCACAACGATTGGCTGGAGCAACGTCTCGGCGACAAACACGTCTATGCAGCTCATCCCACAGGTGCTCAATCGGACTCATGTCTGGAGACAGGGATGGCCAGGGAAGGGTGAGAATGTTGCTGGCAGTCAGAAACTGCGTGGTAAACCGTGCACAATGGAGTCTGGCGTTGTCCTGTTGAAACACGGACCTTTGGGCAGCCAAAAGTGGAAGGAAATGGGGTCGAAGAATTTCATTGACGTATCGTTGCGCGTTCAAGCCTCCTTCAATGTGCACCAATTGACTCCTTCCGTTGTAACTGATCATTCCCCACATCATTGCACCTCCACCACCGTGCGGCGGCGCTTCATCAACGCAATTTTGGGCAAAACGTTCATTTCGCCTACGGTAGACCCTACGCCGTCTATCATGATGCTGCAACAAAAAGAAAGATTCGTCACTAAACCAGACACGTCTCCATTGATTGTCAGCTGCCCAGGGATGATGCTGGTTGGCCCAAAGAAGTTGATTTTGGCGATGGCGGCGCGTAAGGACCGGTCCTCGGTGAGGTCGTTGTGCCCAAAGTCCAGCGTCATACAGTCTATTCCGGACAGTTTGATCAGACACATGACGTCCTGCGGGCAATGACTGGGCAGTTGAGAAAGCTGTTGTAAACATGTCTCTGAGGTGACGAAGCCGAATAAAGCGATCCTCCGCTGCTGTTGTCACTCTGGGTCGTCCACTGCGATGCCGGTCTTCAACTGAGCCAGTGGCTTGAAACCGGTGCCAAAGTCGACTGATGGTACTCTGATGCACGTTTAGATCCCTGGCAACCTGACTTTGACTTTCGCCTGCATGCAGTCGGCCAATAGCAATGCTCCTTAAATTTATCGATAGAGACGCCATAAATGTCTGCTTGAAAATGAACTGAATTTTTTTTGTCTAGCGTTATTTTTTAAAGGATTTCAGTTGCGTAGTCAGTGAATAGTGTTCACCCCAATGTAGTAAAGTAACTCCGTGTAACACCCCGCTCAAATTTCCCCGATTAAAAAATCTAGTAACGTAAATTTACAACCTATACACCACTACTACTATATTTGAAAAATTGCCAAGGGGCAAGGTCAAACCTACCGCTAAAAATTGTACAAAATAATTTGAATTTTCCACTATTACAGTTAAAAATCTATAAATAAATTCCAGGTTTGACCTTGGTCTCAAGGCCATCGTCAAATCAAACCGCTAACACTTAAAATAAGGAATTTCAATTTTCTAATGCCATGCGTAAAAATACCACCCCCCCCCCTTTCCCCCAAACACACACGCACTCGCTCGACCCTTCCCAATATTTATGACGAAAGCCGTAAAGCTTGGCAACGAACCAACTTGTTACCTCGTTTTATAGAGGAGAGAGAAGGTGGATTACAATGGAAATCAAGCCTAACTTGTGCGTTTGAAAAGAAACTTAGATAATTTATTTCTTTATAAATAACAGGGATGTCTTGAAGGGTAGCGCTAATATTGGTTAATATATATATATATATAATAAAATTTTCCCTTATAATAAATTATCTGGCCTTAGAAAATTATTTTATTAATATTTTAGTTCAGTGAACAGAGCACTATAAATTAGAAAAAAATTACCAAGATGAAAACGGGGATAAATGGGTAAAGGAAACCTGTATAGGAAGATAGAGGACAGTTGTCCTTTTAATAATCACTTTTAATATTAAAAATTGACCCATTAATAACAAAGATATTGTATAAATAAAAATTGAGACAGACGAACAAACACATTTATAAACTGCTCAATTTGGTTGCGTGAGAAAAGTTAGAAATTTCTTGACACGCGTTCTGATTAGTTAAGGCGTAGTGTAGCTTGGGGTAATAAAATTAACAAGTCGCTGGCAACAACCACCATTTGAAATTAAAACTATCTAAAGCTGACATCAGAGGGAGAGCCTGTGTGACCAAAGCTTTCACCGTCTGGACACTTAAAGCAGTGGTGGAACCCATTAACTGCCAAAGTCAAGCTTATGATATGTGATATTCTTGTTTGAGGGTAAGGCACAATAAGCATTTGTATTGATTTAATTAACATGCAGGCCACAATTTGTGTTACGATAGCCACAATAGGAATGCAATCTTTCGGAGTGAAAGAAAGGCATACAATATTTGCTAGTGGCTTACAAATTTTGCACATGCCAATGCAATAACCCAGAAGGGATATTGGCTTTTGCAGTGCCATAAATGGTTAAATATTATGTAAAATCAGGTAGAGAATGTTAGACAGAATTTATCCACAGGTTTCAGTGCTAGGTTGTATGAACGACAAGCGCTGTATAGGATGTTGTAAGAGATATTAAGGGATCACAAGCTATGTATTGTACACCCCTATCTATTGTATGGAAGAGACTTCTTGGAGGAGGAAACAAGAGCTATGTACTATCACTGAAGAAGAATGTTTACACAGCAGTGGTGTTAAACAAAGGAAGATACAGATTGGTGCAATGATCAGCACACATAGCTGATCAGGGTGAGTTGTCACCGTGTTTGTGTGTGGAATTAAATATTAGATGAGATCTATATGGGGAGGGCATTTTCCTCTCATTACAGGTCATATACCAGCATACCTATTGTGGCAGGAAACCGGGTGAGGGAAGAATGTTTGGGAGGAACGCTCAGCCTTGTTGCCGCAGCTACCCCATTTCTTCAGCTCTAAAGCCAGTTGAATGCATATGAGAACCCAAGGGCCAACAGTTGTCTCCAGTTTTATAATTTAAGTCCGTTAGACCGGCACTGAGAGTGTAACATCAATTATTCCACCTCAACCATAAGCATAATAATAAATAATAAACTCACCTTGAGATGATGACGAAGACAATCTGTCCAACATATTAACAGTGATACGTACAAGCAGATAGACAGATCAGTGGGTGGAATTCTTACAGTGATCTTTATTCATAGAAACAAGATATTTGGACAGAGTTCCAGTTATTTATTTTAAATAGTGTATATAAACAAATTTATTGAGTTTGACAATCCCTGTCCCAGAAAATTGAGGTACAGGGAAATTAAATTGTAATATAATTACCTAAACTTTAACAAAAGACTTACTCACTTTAATATTATTGAGTTACAGTTCTATTTACATTTTATTTCGTCCTTATATTAAATATATTACCCTAGACACACTCAGCCACACAACATCACAGAGCCTATTTTACACAGATTGAGATCTGAGAGGTGGCGGATAGGGACTCTGAGAATCATCATCATCAACAATTAGACTCAGGGAACTTACACAGCTTGATCTCACTCTGTTTACCCTTAAGAAATAACACCAGTGTGGCAGGGCCTGTGGACTGATCACGGCGCCAAATTAGTAATGTGTGGCAGGGCCCGTGGACTGATCACGGCGCCAAATTAGTAATGTGTCATAGTGTCGGTGGTGGTGATGAACCGAGAACTGGTTACGGCACTAAATTAGCAATGTGTGACCGTGCCTGAGGACTTGTTACGGCACTAAATTTACCAACTAGGTGACTGAGGGCAGGCCTAGCTGTAGCCTACTCAAATTAGTCAGTCTATATCTTCCAAGAATGCCTTTCTCTTATTTACTGGCCCTTACCGCCAGAGGTGTTGATTCCTGGATGAGATAAGGTTCGTCTTTGTTTAACCAGGTCTCGTTCTTCCCTCCTAGTTGTTGACTAGCGACTGCCTCGTATTAGTGGTTTTCTTTCCTTGTTATATACATATGTGCTATTATTCCTGCTCTTCCAACCTTTGTAATAATCCAACTCAACTTGTGTGAGAAAGTTTCAAACCAACCATATGTTTATTTACAATGTCAATGATTCAACATATTCAATTGAGCATGGTTCAACAACTCCATTTTCATTTACATATCTCGAGGTCATCTCTTTCCAAATTCCTAGACCTGTCAAACCTAACTCTGAAAATGGTATCGATAGCTAAACATAGTTCATGAATATATAAATAATATCAGTTTTCGTCAAAGTACAACTGCTGTGGTCTCCTCTTACTTAGACATGCCAGTGGTGACATCTCGTTTGTTTACACAATGGGTTGCCTGGCAATCAGCAAATAATTGAGAGCTCATCTCCTGTAAATCAATGTAATATATACCTCTGTTGAACATATCATAACTGAGACGATACCTCGTCGATTCTATCATCAGCTGTTTATCTGTCAAGCAACAAGTATGAGAGAGCGCATGACATCTCTTGTAGATCAATGTAATATATACCTCTGTAGAACTATTCATGCCTGAGACGATACCTCGTCTATTCTATCATCAGCTATTTATCTGTCAAGCAATATGTATGAGAGAGCGCATCTCTTGTAAATCAATGCAATTATCGTGGTGGGTTTTGATGTTATGAAATGATGTTGATATTTTTCCTTAATGTACTGAATGAGGCCAGCTGTGAAGGTCCCTGATTCTAACAAATTTAGGGTTGAGTTATCAGGGTACCTTTCTGCTACCACCTTACGGCCTCAAGCAGACGTATTCTTGACTAGTATGAATGATAGCTACGTCTAGGGATATGCAAGTGTGGTGTGATGGTACTTTAACAATAATACACATCTATACAAACAAGTATTAAGGCCTATGATTAAAGGAAATAACACCTGGGATAAATTTGTACAATTAATAATTTTCTGTATGATTTATTTGGTCCTGAACATAGTATTTATCTGGTCAGGACTTTAAAAATGAAAAGAATTCAAGATATATCATCTCATCTTAACCCATAACCCGTCATGGGTCGTATGGGTGCCATGGTGGAAGCATCAGCAGACATGGTCCTCCACTGCTCTCTATTCTCAGCAATGCGTACAAGTGTGGAAAAACCGTGTCCTGCCCATTCTTTGATGTTATCAACCCAGGATTTTCTTTGCCTTCCTCTTCTCCGTTTACCTTCGACTGTTCCCTGGAGGATCGTTTTCGAAAGGGAGTCATGACGAGTTACATGCCCAAACCAGGCAAGCTTTCGACGTTTCACTATTGACAAAAGTGGTTCTTGGTGGCCTGCATAGGTGTTTATCTTCTCTCTAACATAGACATTTGTTTTGTGCTCTTTATAGCAAATGCGCAAAATTCTTCTATAACATTTATGCTCGAAAGCCTGAATCCTTTGCTCCGTATCTGCAGTGAGTGTCCAGCCCTCACACCCATACAAGAGAATAGATAATACAAGTGATTTGTATAATTTGATCTTCACAGGAAAACTGATGTTACTTTTCCAGATCACATTCAACCTTGTCATGGCAGCTGAGCCAGCCATAGATATATACAAAATATAAATTTTAGACCCACAGGGACAAGTGTCCAAACAAATACTGTTAAATTATACTAATAGTGTTACTAAAATCTGTCTATTACTGGTTTCTAACACTGGATGGCTGTTTGGGATTCTTTAATCACTCCCAGTCTCTTTACAATACAATGTCACTGGTAATTTCACTAGGGAAATATTTTATTTCTTGGATACAGGGGTATGCTGCTCTTATAGCTGATGTACTGTTAGGGTACCAGATATTTCACTTATCTGGCCCACTGGAACTGTCTGAATTCTTTCTGCCAAATGACCACTGCTCCAAAAGTAATAGGGGGGATACTGGCGACCCCTATCACTACTGGACTCCAAAACTTCTCAACGGCTTTCACATAGAACTCTGGCACCGGACTAGTGCCAGATAAAACCCTGTAATAATGAAACAATGTCTCCTGGTTGATATCTTATTTAGACTGTTTTATATACAAAAGAGCATACATAAGAAATAAAGAGCTGGGTCATATCCAATGGACCAATCCAGCACATCCATTCTACAGTGTTGTTCACATGTCTCTCCTACAAAGGCGGCACTGCATCTGCAATAATATTATTAATCTTTCTTTTCTACCATACAATGGGATAGGTGAGCTGTGTCCCTCTGGTCACCTAAGAAAACATTTTATTTCACAAAACATGTGCATTTACAAAACTGGCAATGTGTTATATCTTAATTCTCCTTCAGGCCCTGCACAAATCAGCTTGGGACCTGATTACTTACAGTCGTGGTGGCAGCATCTCTCACTCACATTTTTAAACAAAAGATATATGAATAATGTCGGTCTTACCAGAAATTCAATGAAAAAACACAGGTACGTTGGATAGCAGATTCCAGATATACTGCTGGCTGAACTGTGATGCCTATTACTTTAATATATATTTGCTTTAATAAGGCTAATCACTTTTTCCAGAAATACACAACGTCCTGCTCTCGGGACTATCTTCTACAAATGGCGTCAAGCCTTTGAATGTACTCAATATTATGAAAAATTTTGACCAATAGGATCTACTACTAAGATTTCCCATTCAAATTTTTAAATCTAAGGTCCAATTTCGGTCCAATGTTAGTGTACTTCTGTCGGTCTGTCCGTCCGAACTTGGCATTCACTAAAAATACACTTGGTTTTGGCCTAACACTTACAAAAAATATTCAGTTTGAGCCATCCCATAATTTTTTCCCCTCCTTATCTGCCCCTTTCTACATGTACCCTTTCTTGCCTTTTCCAAGGCCGCGTCAAAAAATGTCACCGTTAGTGCAAGTCCAAACGAGCATGTGTTGGTCTGTCTGTACGAACAAATACCGTCTTTTGTCCATAACTTTATTTCTATCTGTCGGATTTTTTGTTCGAAAGCATATTACCCATCAGGACAAGACCAGCTCTTAGACTAGCTAACTTTTATGATCCTAAACCTATTAATAAAGAATTCAATATATTTTCCATTTTGGTGTTCGTTGTTTTCTAAGTTTCAACTACTTGAATGTTATAAAAATCGCCTCAGATCTTCCTTTTTCCCGATAGGAAGTAATTATGCGTGTGTGTATATATATATATTTTTCCACAGTGTCTGTGGTTAGAAATGTATTGGACTAGCGGGGTATTTTTAAATTTTCAAACTTGCGACATCGTTTTCGACACAAGCTAACGGTATCGTCTCGCACTGTCGGCCTGAGTAGCTAATTCAAACTTCTAACACTTGACAAGCCGGCAGCATGTGTCCGCTGTCTCAATCTTATGCGTTCGTGTGTTTTATTCTTTCTATCTTTCCTGGAACCACTACGCTAGTAGATTTTTCAAATTTTTATCGTTAACCCTTGACTGGTGGGTTACAAAGGCCAATACTACCAACGCGGCGATAAGATTTCTCACTATGTTCTGTCCTGCTTAAATCAATGCGTTTTCTGGCGCGGGGAAGAAGACGCGTTACAACTTTACTAATTTTATTTCTACTGCTATTATTTTGACTTTATTACATATAATTAATGATTTTATCCCTGTATCACTGTACTTTACCGCAGCAATATATACCTCTGTTGAACATCATCATGTTCTTCTCTTGGTGGACATCCCTTTTACATGTGGGAGTCGTCAACCTCTAAAAAATGGTTGCCTGAAATTCTATAAAATGTTCAGAAAAAAAATGTCATCTTACCGTTTTAACAGAAGTCCAGCACCTATCACATCTCTTACTAGGCACCCTGTTCTATTCCTATCTGTTCAGCACAAATTGTTAACCACAATCTAAACTATTCTCCAGAATTCCTAACGCTACAATTCTAAGTCTATCTACATCTGTAGAGCCTCCTGTAAACCACAGGTTTCATTGTTCTTGAGAGCCCAGCAAGGCGCGACTTGCCCTGTCAAGTTTTCTGGTGGGACTGACTTCTCTCTGTCCTTCTATTCATTCCCGTGATCCATTCTTCGTTATCCCTTCAATACGATTGGTCCGTTGTCTAGTTCACTCACTGACCACAACTCACGGTTAATTCCTTCATAACAACTTAGTGAGCTCCGTTCCATAACTGTTTACCTTAGCTCACAATTTTCTAGTGCGTTTGTCCTGCTCTTCGTTCAGTAAATCTAAAGGGCGTTAATATTCATAGTTATCTCCCTTAGAGATTTATGCTTAACTGCTATTTCCCTTTACTTCCAGCTTATTAAAAACGACCGTTATGCTAATTTTGTAAATCACAACGGTGTACTCACAGAAAATATTTACATCTAAAAGTGTTCTCTCCCTTACCAACTACGCACAAGTGCGCAAACTTTTATCTCCCATCCTTCGAATAAGTAGTCTATTTCCCAAATCATTTATATTTCTTAAACCATTTTTTATACACTCCTGTTCTAACAAAACCAAATTACTATGCTACGAAACCTCACGGTGACACCAGTAACCTCATTTACCACACGCAATTGTGACAACTCGGCCTTTTGGCTAAGATCAAAGTGTCTTAGCCAGGGCCGGGATCACACACCTTAACACATTAAAAACACAATAGAGTCATTGGACCTCATTTTGAACCCCAGAAGGGGCATTAAAAAAAAAAGAAAGAGGGAAAAAAGAGAAAAAAAAATGTCAAAAATTGCGTCATAAACACTATTGACCACTGCGTTGTAACGATTTCAAAAACGAATGCAGTTCAGGTCAACACGTGCATTTGACACAGTAAAGAACATTTGAGGCTGGTTTTTATATACCCTAGCACCAAATTTTACTTACAAACTCATAAAAACGCGCCCTCGGATAGCTATGCGTTTCTTTTTTTGAACAGTATACTATCTAGGAAATAACCCGGTGCGGTTACGTAACACTAAAAGGTGCCTTGCCCAATCTTGAAGTAACTCATACCAGGACACCCCGGCTACATAAAGCCTTAAATGGTGCCGTGCCCAGTTCCACAAGAAATGATAACACTGGGTAGAACGGCTACATTGTCTTTGTCGCCTGTTTGTAATTGTGGCTGACGAAGCGTGAACTCCGAAAGGTCACGTGTTTTCTCAGCACCGTTAATTTGTACAACTGATTCCATACCATTTTATTTTTTAATGTATGTATTAATTCCCTTACCAGTTTTACAGCAGCCCCGTTGTTTCTTTACTTATTTATTAGCTATATTCTGACATAAAACGAGTGGAAACAAAACTATAATCTTAAATCAAGATGGCCTCACCAGAAGGGTTCTACTCGGGCCCTGCAATAACTAATGTCGACCCTGATCTTGTTATTTTCGCATGTAATAGATTTTATCTTTGCCCCAGACTCACCTACTAACAAATATTGTATTGTCACTGCTTTGCAGTCCACACAGTCGTGGTTGTTGAGAAGATTACGGTTAACGAGATAAGGAATAAAATATGGAAAACCAAGAGCCAGTGATTCAGACCTGCAGGATGACCCAGAGTTGTCTGGGAGGAGAACAATAGTCAGTCTCTTAAGGACCGAGGACGAGATTGGAACCAGGCCAGGAGGAAGACAGCCGATAGGAAAGTATGGCGCTCTCTCTGGCAAACCTCTACACCCCAGGGTAGAAGAGGACCGTCTAAATAAGTGAGTAAGATATCAGGAATCCCCAGGAGTCGCTGAATGTTGCAAAATAAATAAATTCAGCTATCCCAGGTCGTTGACAAGTTTCCTCACTAGTTCAGTAGGTCAGCCAGAGCCTGACAACATTTGTACACTAAACTATTCTCCATGTAGTACAGGTGCCCCCGTGCACTTACTGGGGGTCTCTTAAAGACAAAGAGAGAACAGGTCTAATGTTCCCTCACGCATGTCGTACAGGGCGACTAATATGATTTTGTGTTGGCAATCTCATCATGTAAAACAAAATGCTACAACAACCCCTGCCACAAGATCATGTGAGGCCCAGGTTCAGGTTTCTTGCAAGAGGCCCAGCTGCTGTGGTGTTTCGTTGCTCCACAGGGAGCAACACGGAGAAGTGAGCTACAGGTATCTCTGAGGAGTTCAAGAAAGAATATGACTACTTTGTTTTCAGGTAACTCTAACAGGTGATTAATGACAGGTAGTGCCTGGGGCAGGCAACATGATCATGTCAGACAAATAAGGACAGACACCACTACTGCATAAGTACATGTATCCTTTGCTGCAGGCTTCCTGCAAAGGGGTAAACAACAGTGATGGCTTTATTCCGCTGCAGCTACTCACTGTCCAGCATCAGTTTAATTCCTTGCAATACATTTCTGGACATACTGAAACATCTGTTGAAACAGTCTCTGTTAAGTTAAATTTGAGTCAGGGTTTTAAAACACAGCAGACCAATCTCGCTTTTATTTCAAATTGGCTTATTTTAAAGCTGTTACACCGCCTCAGCTAAAGCAAGTGCAACATAATTTATAGTGAATGTTGTCAAACAGAAACGACGTAGACGATGTGATCTGCATCAAAATGAAACAGTTGATATTGAATGATGACCAGCTGATACCTTTGTGTGGTGCATGCGCAGTTAATTACATCTGGTGGACAGGGTTTATAGACATAAAATTTTCTCCAATCAATGCAGGTCGTTGAAGTCATGCAGCAAATCCGAGCATTTGTGGCGTATCCTATAGCTTATCAGAGACTGCTTGCAAAGGCAGCTTGGTACATTGTGTAAGTATAAATACATATTTTTTCCAACAGCTCCTCCTGTATTTATTTAGCTTATACGAATGGCCAAAGTCTATACCATTTCAGTCATGCCATTAGGACTGTTCTACTTTGGGTCTGCAGGGGTTTGGTATTTAGGCCTTGCCGTATCGTTTGGTTGCAGATCATGTCTCTTCTTGTTACTTCAACCTCCTTCCTCAGATACTTCATTTCTGAGGTTTGGATCTGGCTTTTGTGGGTTGTAGTCATTGCCCATGACTCGCATCCATACGTTAAGACCGAGAGATAGGTGTAGCGGTATACAGCCATCTTCGTCTTCTTACTAACTTCTCTTTTGCTGAGGAATCCTCGATTTATGGCTTGAAAAGGTGTCTCTTCGGGTAGCCAACTCTTCTATGATACCTCCCTTCCGGTCTATGACAGCTCCGAGGTATTTGAAGTGGTTGACCTGCTCCAGGACCTGTTCCCCCAGTTTAATCTGATTCCTTCTTTCCTCTCGTGATATCACCGTGGTTTTTGTTTTAGAGCTGCTTATGACCATCCCTCTCTTCTTCAGCTCTTCCTTCCAGATTTGCAGGTTGGATTGAAGATGTGCCTCTGTTGATTTAGCAATCAGGGCAACATCATCAGCAAATGCCAGCTCTGAAATACAGACCTGTCCCGTCTTCCAGCACCCCACTGAATACTTTCATGTCTTCTACTTACATGTCTTTATGACATCATCCATGAGGAGGATGAAGAGATAAGGTGACAAGATATCACCTTCTCTTGCACCAGTGGTGGTCCTGAACCCTCTGACTTACAGTTTGCCGTCCTCACATAATTTCTGCAAGACATGTTGAAGCTCTGTATAGCATGAATCAGAGATGTTGGAATGTTCCTCCTTGCCGAGCAGTCCCAAAGTTTGCCCCAGGGGACTTGGCAAACGTCTTTTCCAGATCTAAGAAACAAAGTTGGTCTCACTCTTATACTCAAGGGCCTTTTCACTCAGCTGTCTGAGTGTGAAGATTAGATATTGAGTTTTTCGATTTGCTCGGAAGCCACACTGGACCTGATCCATTTGTGGCTCAGCTAGGCGTCTGAGTCTCTACTCCAGGGTTCTACAGTAGATTTTACTAGCGACACTGAGAACGGATATGCCCATAGTTTCTACATTGTCGGTTGTCACCCTTGCTTTAATATTGATGTTATGATGGCAATCTCTCAGTCCTTTGGTATGGTCTTGTTGCACCAAGCTGCCTGTAGGACCCTCACGAGTAATAGGTCGTCTGCTGCTCCCATGTACTTAACCATTTCTGGTATTATACCGTCATGCTCTGCTGCTTTGCCCATCTTGATTTTCTCCAATGCTGCTTTCAGCTCTTCCATCTTTATGCCATCTTCACCACCACCACCATGGTTTCCTCTTCTGTGATAGTGGTTATCGTTTCTGATGTTTGACCTTGCTCACAATCAAGGAGTTCTGAGAAATATTCTTTCCATAGTGGGATTATCATTAAAGTAATACTCAACTAGCTGTAAGACAGCCTCATACCCTGTGGCCCGACGTTATTCTGAAAAACTCTTGATGTGCCAGACGTCTGCAAATGACCCGATACAGGGTGAGTTGTAACATACATTTTATCATTTTACATTTGACGTGTTTTACTCGCTGGTGGTTGTACAAGTTCATACGAGGCTGACAACTTCAGCATATGAAAATGAAAGGTTCACGAACCACCACAGCAAGCGCCGGTGACTGCTTCATGCCGGTTCTCTCACAGGGAACCAAAAGTAGAGGTAGCCCCAGGCTTAAAAAGGAGCAGGGAGTGAATGGTGATGACATCAAGGAGTACATATTTATTATATTACCATTTTAATAAGTTTGTATGTATATTTAAACATGTGTAAACCAGGCAAAAGTCGTTTTCCGCTGTCCAGCCACATTTTTCTCCGTTAGATTACCTGAATTAATGATGATTTTCATTCTGTCCACTGGGTTTATCATTGATGCTCAGGGAGGGTAAAATTACTCAGAAACAAAAGGGAAGGGTCGGTGGAACGGACAGCAGGGAAGGCGCCTGACTAAGTGTCAGGAACCCAATACTTAGCAGAGACATTTTTGTTCTTCTAAAGTTCGTGGTACAAGTTGGTGATACCAATTCGTGATACCAATGTGTGATAACAGCTTGATTCTAGTCTGTGGATGAAGAGCTTGTTGACTATGCTAAATGCCTGCCTTTGAAGGGTTGTGAAGGTCCTTGCCTTGACATTGGAGCGATTACCTCTGCAACTACGCCTGGGACGTACCCTCACCACAGATGTCAACTACCGACGGAGCAGTTAGCAAACTAGTCCAACAGCTGGCCAGATAAGTGATTTTAATCTGGCCAAAACAAATAATTCTCATCACCCAAATAAATCACCACCTGAACATTTTCAGTGAAGAAAACTGCACATTGTTTTTAATCCATCAACTTCACTTATTTATTTACTTATGTTAAAGAATAATTGATTATTAAATTTGTTATACGTATTTACAAATTAATAATTTATTTAATTATTACAGAGAGAAATGCACACGTATGAATCAGTTATCTTAAATATAAATACAAAAGAGTTACTTAAAGAATATTTTACTGAATAATTCAGTTGGGGGCTCAGAACGAGCTTATATATCTTTCTCTTCATAGTAGTGGCAGGCTCATGCAAAGTTCATAATAACCTTGAAAAATTCAGCGTTGTGCTTGATTTCTGAAATATGCCATGACGACTCCCTAAAATAGAAGCACCATCTTTCTAATTACAAATCTGCCACGAGTAATCTTGAGCGAAGGTAGATAGCTTTAAAGTTCCTCAGTTTATACTCTAAATTTTGACCATTGTGGGACCATCACTGCAGAGCAGGGGAGACAACCCATGACAGATGGCAAAAGAACTGCTGGACGACACAACTGAGGTTCAAAGATGTATGCAAGAGAGAGTTGACGGCACTGAACATAAATCCAGCAACTTGGGAGATTGAAGTTGCCGATCGCACCAAGTTGCAATGCTCTCTTCGGTGCCACCTCAAATTGGGCGAAAGTAAGCGCTCACAACAAGCAGACGAGAAAAGAGCAAGTCGAAAGAAGTTCCAGGAAAAAAAGCAGCTGAAGGCTAACGCCTTAAGTGCGCTTTCCCATAGTCAGTTATAACTGAAGGGGTGGCAGACTGAAAACAAATGCTCATGTTCTGCACGATTTCAGTTGGTACATATTAAAAGACAAACAGACATCCAATCAATTTGTTTAAAAGCAAGTCTAAAACGTTTGGCGAAAGGACGTATATTCAAGAAGGAGTCTCACAGCTCGGCAACTCCACCATCTACTCACCTAGTTCTGGTGATGCCACAGTCGGCAACAATCTTACTGTTCATGCTACTATTCATAATCTCATCCATGATGACCTCCTTCCTTCTAGGGTTTTGTCTCTCCATATTGTTGAAAGTAGTCTAGGTAAACCTTCCTTCTAAATGCTCCCTAAGGTGCATAAAATTGGTAATCCGGGTTGACCAATTGTTTCAGCCTGCTCTTGTCCCACTGAACGTATCTCTGAATTCCTGGAAAGTATTTTGAAACCTTTAGTAGCCAATCTACCTTCTTACTTGAAGGACACCACCCATGCTATCACTACCTTCGATTCCACCCAATTCACGCCTGACCACACTTACCGTCTTTTCCTTCTGGATGTTTTTTCGCTTTATACTTATATTCCACATTCTGATGGTCTTCAAGCACTACCATTTTTTCTCAATCGACGCACTGACCTTACTATTAGCACAGGTCCTTTTCTTCGCCTTTCGGAATTGGTTCTTACTCTCAACTCTTTTGAATTCAATGGTCAGTTCTTTAATCAAATTAGTGGCGTTGCTATGGGCACCAAAATGGGCCCGAGTTATGCTTGTCTCTTCATTGAGCATTTGATGCTTCAAATTTACGATGGACCATTACTGGAGTTTTACCGTCGTTTTATTGACGATGGAATTGGAGTAACAAACATGTCTGAAGTTAATCTCCGTACATTCATTGACTATGTTGGCAATTTCTATCCTGCCATCAAATTCACTTCTCAAATTTCACCACTTCGGTTAACTTTCTTGACCTTACTGTCAATATTACTCCTACTGGCCTTACTACTTCTGTCTTTTATAAACCTATTGACGCTCATGGTTTTCTTTTTTACACCTCTTCTCATCCTCTCAGCTGTAAAGATTCTATTCCTTTTTCTCAACTTCTACGCTTACGTCGGATATGTCACGATGAAGATGATTTCCGTGAACGAGCTCAAGATATGCTCGAGTTTTTTCGCTGACGTCACTATCCTGATAGAGTATTATCTGATGCTCTTAATCGCATTAGTCACGTGACTCGTCATGTGGCACTTACTGCCAAACCTACTTCTACATCTGACAGACTCAAATTTGTCTTAACTTTCCACCCCCACTGTTTGGAGGTGAAAAAAATGCTGTTTCGTCATCTGCCTATTCTCCACGCTGATCCTGATACCAGAGAGTTGTTTCGTGATACACCTTTAGTGGCATATCGCAGGAATAAGAACTTTAGGGATACACAGTCGCTTGAGACGAACCAGTCCTTCTCACTTTGGTACTAAACTGTGCCAACGCCGTATATGTAAGACCTGTCCTTTTGTAATCCAAACTCAGTCAGTTTTTTTTTTCCGAACGGTAAATTTATCATTAGAGAGTCTTTCTCGTGCGAATCCAGAAACCTGGATTTATGCTATCATCTGCAAGAGGTGTGGCATTACCTATATTGGTGAAACTGGCAGACGTTTGGTAGACAGGTTTTGTGAGCACTTAAATGACATCTATCATGGCAAACCTTTGCCGGTGGCCCTTCATTTCAATAGGCCTGACCATTCAGGTAATTCCGATATTCAGGTCACTGCCCTCCTTTCATGTTTCTGTGATGACCGAACTCGCTTTTCGTTGGAGAATCGTCTCATTTTTCAAATGGGCGCTTTATCTCCTGCGGGCATTAATGTCCAGCATCATTTTGCATAAATTCTGGTGGCTTCTCTCTCTCTGTTTCATACTTCTTATTTCTTCTGTCGTTTTGTTTCTGATCTTTCTTTGTTTTTGCTTTGGTTCGTTTTGTATCCTTTTGTATCTTTTTAGCCGTCATTAGCTCGCTCATACGTCACTTCCGCATGACGCTTGTTTCACAGCTATCTGAAGTGTTTCATTCTTGGATCTAGCTAAGTGACTTTTACTTGTTTTTATAGTGTTGTTCATTCCTGTCTTCTTTTCGTTGATTATTTACTTTCTTGTTTCGATATGGCTTTCTGGTTTTACGATTTTCTTGCATTATTATTGTTCTCGTTTCGCTCAGCACCGTTGTTCCATCTGCTTGTATCGCGCATTTGGTGTATTCTTCATCATCATATTTTTTTGTGTAGTACCTATATGTAATTCTTGTCCTTCTCATCTGTTCGTAAGTGTGGCTGACGAAGGGTAAAACCCGAAACGTCCCTTGTTTCCTGTGTACCGTTAACTTCTAAAACTGATTTCATACCATTTTATTTTTTAAATCATATACAAGTCTAAAAATGGTAACTCGAAAATAGCAACCATAACACTTTTACTGTTGTAAATGGAAAATAGTTACTGATATTGTAAATAGCAATAGAAGGAGTACAATAGCTTGTTTATATTTCGAATGCAATCGTTTCTAAAACGATTCTCCCGTCGTTGTTTGTGTGTATAATTTCAGGGTACCAGCTTATCGAGTCGTCATTCGACAGCGGCACCAAGCACTTAATTACTACTTCATGATCAGTGGACGAGGTAAGACTTAGCAACTCACTTCCAAAGTATCGATTTTCAATCGGTGCATTTGACATTTGCATTATAAATATCACCATGTAGATTTTGCCGTTCCTCTTCTGTCCCATAGACGTAACCAGATGCAAGACAAAATTAAAAGTACTTGATGCTGAGATATCGTAGCACGTGATAATGAAAATACTCTGGGTGATGCGTGCCCGTCTATAATATTTTATGTCCGAAGAATTATCCGTGGCCAAAGTACAAACTAGGGGTATTCGACAGACACGTATCACGATAAAGTTAGTGAGCTGAAAACACTTCTTGAATAAATGACGATGTCAAGTTTTATTTCACTTGTGACATAGCTCCATCACATAATTATGAGCCCAATGGCAAATGAAGTTATATGCAGTCTTCCATAAGTCCTCAGGCAATCCGTTCACTATCAAACGGCTGTCCTGGCATTCATACAATATTTAATCTCATCGTACACTTGCCATCTTCGTTAATATATATACTTCCTGGCTAGAATAACCTAGGGACACCTCAACATAGTATCTTGATGCCCTAGTGATGGTACAATGCAGGAAAAACACAGTAGACTGCAGGAGCTCAATACAAATACGTCCGCTCACATTAAAACACAAGCCGCATATCCTCTAGCAGACAATCACCCCCTTCTGCTTCAAATATTCGCGTCTGCTTCTACAACATATCGGTATGACGTCACTTCCTCTATTAGTGAATAATTACGTCTAAAATTATCAGAAAAGGAGCCCTGTCGAGCTTACAATAATACCTACTTAATAGTTATTATTTTAATCATAACATCATTCCCCCCCCCCCCCCCCACCCCCCCCAAAAAAAAAAATAATAAAAAACAAAGTGTTCATTATTTCCGTGGTGTGAGTATAACATCACTAGAGTGAAATATGGTAACTTCAAATTTCACTGTAAGTAAGAACTAGAATAGCACCCAGGTTTTTGCCATAGGGTAGACAATTTAACAATAAAAGTGTGGACGATGGTTTTTGGAACCATCGCCAATGTCTACTCACGGTCAAAATCCTTTTAACAGCAACGTGAGGTCGCCATGACTAAGTGTTCCCAACACATTAAAAAATGACGGTAGCAATACATGCACTCACACCGTCCAATAACACCTATCCGCCAAGTGCAGTTTTAGTTATCAAATAGTTAACTTATTAATCAAAAGTCATAATGCAAAGTATTATAGAACATACACATTTTTAAAAGCGTAAATAGATGAAATTAGGCAGACATTCATATTAGTAATGTGAATGAATGCAACATCATACGCGAAAAGATTAAAGTCATGTGTACATCTTG
Source organism: Oreohelix idahoensis (assembly GCA_024509875.1). NCBI lineage: Eukaryota > Metazoa > Mollusca > Gastropoda > Stylommatophora > Oreohelicidae > Oreohelix > Oreohelix idahoensis. The sequence continues at coordinate 70,118 of JAMPIV010010282.1, forward strand.
AGTGGTCAATTAAAAAAAAATTATCTTTAACATGACGAAGTTGTGTGTCCACTCAGGTAAGAATACGCTGATGTATGGTATAAATTGCGAACTTGTTGTGAGAACAATTATAATGATCATTAATAAAATTAGTGTGAGTGTAGTAATGAGTCTTGTCAAAGGCCGAATCTCATCAAGCTAATTAAAACTAATCAACAGCTAATTAAAGCGTCGTATTTAAAGCAACAGTGTTATACTGTCATCCGTACTGGTGAAATAATAACCAACTAAAGTCCAGCGAAAATATTTATAATCGCGCACAAAGTCCATGTCCATGATTATCCTCCAAGTTATAATGTAAGTTCCTTTATGAATTCAAGTTAAACACCAATATACCATGACCATCATGATTCAGATTAATTATCGCACGTTAGGATTTATTAAGTTATGTCCCTTTGTCCATGAGAGGCATTAATGAGTTAAGTCCCTCAACTTTCGTACAATGTTCAGAAACTGGAATAAATCCATTTTCACATTCAAACGACTCAAATGTCAAATTATTCGTAGTCCATCAATTAATGTGTGTTTTAAGAACAAAAACCGTGTATGGTAACAGTCAATAAGGTTCAAGACATCCATATGATGAGCTGAGTAAAACGAGGTATAACTGGCAATTGACAATCTCAGAATTCATCATCATCATGTGCTGAGTAATCATGGTCAATACATGTAAGCACTGTCACTAGAGTTACTGAGCGATCTCTTTCACTTTTTTGATGAAACAATATGATAGATTTCAATCTTGGTATTCACAGGATATGTTCATATATCCTCTTTTAGTAGCAGTAATACGTCATTAGATTCACGCAAGAATAAGCATCATTAGCAAAATCTGCATATATGGTACACTGTCTATCAGTCAACTTGCGGAGAAGGAAGTTGATAAGTTTGCTGTAACTTCACATTAGAAATGCATTTGCAGTGTTGTTAGCTGACAGTGGGTCTTTCACACACCGTGATAACACATCCGCCACCTCGTTCTGACTGCCTTTGATGGCACGAATGTCAAATTCGTACGGCTGGAGAGCGGGTGCTGCTCTGGCTGCTTTCTCATTACGAAATTTCGCAGTTTCAGATAGGATAAAACCCTCTGGTCTGTCCCCAGAACGAATTTCACGCCAATAAGATAGCGCTGCAATTTTGCAAAACAATACACCACCGCGAGTAATTCCCGCTAGACGATGGAGTATTTTTTTCTGTTGGTGTCAATTTACGACTGACATACAGAATTGGATGGAGACAATCTTCGAATTCTTGCAAAAGTATACTGCCGATCCCCGAACCAGAGGCGTTGACCCTAAGAATACAAGAAAGTCTAGTATCAGGCAATCGTAAAATTGGTAATATAGAAAATTGAGATTTTAATACATTTAATGACTCATTACACGAATGAGTCCAAACAATCTTATTTTGAGAGTTCTTCCTTAATAACGAAGACAGAACTGAAGTAATTTCTGAAACATTAGGCAAGAACTTTCTGTAGAATCCGACAAGACCTAAAAGACTGCGAACCTGTTTTTTTTTTTTTTTTGGTCTTAGGAGTTTCTAGATTCAGGATCCTGGAGATAGTAGAATCCTCAGGCTTTAGAAAACCGCCTTTGTGACCAAGAAAAGAAATTTCAGTGAATCCTATTTGAGGTTTAGGTCTCGCAGTAAGATGATGGAGACGAAGAGTATTTAATAGAGACTGAATTCCAAGAACATGTTCTTCCTAAGATTCATGGAAAAGGCAAATATCATCAATGTAGGTGATGATGTTATCACGACTAGAGAAAAATGTTCTCATCATACGAACAAAAGTCGCAGGAGCGTTGACGAGACCAAATGACATAAAACTAAATTGGAGCAATCCCAAAGGTGAAGCGAAAGCTGTATAAGGTTTGGCTCTATCCGACAGAAGTACATGTAAATATCCTTTAGATAAATCAAATTTACTGAAAAAGGTTGCCGTAGATAGTCTATCCAACAAAGAATCTAACAAAGGTAGAGGCTCGGCGTCCAAAATAGTTACATCATTCAAACGCCTGAAATCAATGCAGATCCGAATGGATTTGTCTTTCTTTCTAATCAAAACCATTGGAACACTGTATGGCGATTGAGATGGAGAAATTGTATTTAATTTTATCATATCCTCTATTTCTTTTCGTGTTTGAAAATGCACAGGGATAGGATAAGGTTTGCGCTTGATTGGTCTGAAATCAGTAAGGAGAATATCATGTTCAATGATATTTGTACGACCAGGAATATCCGTGAGCACGTCAGAAAAAGACTGTAGTAACATAGAAATCTGATCTTTCTGATATGAAGCAAGATTTGGTGAAATAGAAATATCTCTTCAAGTCTCAGTAGATGAAATAGGTAAAGTACGTAGAGACAAAAGAGGCTTATGAATATTAGGTAATTCAGACAACTCTTCCTGTATGACAGCTAAGGAAGAGTGACGATCAATGGCTCGTCGATAGCCTCAAAAACTGATTTAAGATGTGGAGGACGAGAATGAAATTGTTACAGCATGTGGATGTGAAATGTCTTTTCCTTTCCTTTAATAGATATAATGTAGTCAACATCTGACAATGTTTCAAGTACAGTATATGGTCCTCTCCAAGATACAAGTAATTTATTTTCCTTATTGAGTAACAATAAATAGGCCTCATCACCTGGCCATAATTGGCGCAGATTTCTGTTTTGGTTAACTAATAATCTTGCCTTTAAGTTTAACTTTTTCTGACTCTTCTACAGCTATCTGGCATGCGTCGATAATTTTTTTTCTAAGGATAACCACGTATTGGTAGGACGTTTGAACATCCTCAGGCATGTCAGCTCCAACCAGTAACTGTTTCAGTAAAGACATAGGCCCTCTTGGCTTGGCACCGAAGACTAAATGGCGCAAATCCTGTATGTTCGTTCGGTATCTCACGATAAGCGAACAATACAGCTGGGAGCACTCTATCCCGGTCCTGCGGGTATTTCGCAGTTATTTTGCCTTCCATTTGTTTAAGACAGAAATTTAGGCGCTCAACTTTCCCGATTGAAATTGGGTGATAGACACTACTCTGTCTATCTCAAATTCCCTCATAACTTGAGTCATAACGTCATAAACAAACCGAGTTCCCCGACCGGATAATATGTTTTCGGGAAAACCTAATCGACTGAAAATTAAAAATAGTGCGTCAGCAACATCTGTGGTAGATATTGTTTTTAGAGGAATGGCCTCAGGCCAACGTGTGCACATATCAATGCATGTTAGCACATAACGGTGACCTCCAGCTGACGTGACTGGTAGTGGATCTATAAGGTTGATTGCCATTTTTCCGAGTGGACGCAAAGATATGCTGACGCCTGGATAGGCACATCAATGCTTGGGGCGTTTTGCTGCCACATCTTGGCAAGTTTTGCATGTTCGACAAAAGCTTTTCACTTCATTTGTCACCCAGGCCAAAAGAAATGAGACAAAATTCTCTGTTTTGTCCTGGTAATCCCTAAATGTCCTGCACGTGAGCATGCCGTAAGACAAATGGTCGACAATTAGCAGGCACCATAATTTGTTCTTTTAACTGAAGTTGAATCTTTGAAATTCCGAATCAAGATCCCATTCTTGATATTATACAAATGTAATGAATTTTCATTATACACTACATCATCAGACTAGGCAACCTGAAATTTTTGTTAATGAATCTTCACTTTGCATCTGTATGAATGATTCGTTGACAATAAGTTTAACCTATAAATCATCTTCATTAGTCCCCTCTTCATCAGTCACCTCTTCAATTTGCACCGGTTCATTATACTCTGCACGAGACTGAGCTCTGGTAATGACAGCATTTGCCATTAGCAAATGTTACTGTTCCCATTTTAAAATATCATTATTAGTGCATTTATGAAGTCCAGGGATATTTCCCAAGGTTATCCCAGCGACTGGTTTGTCCAACAGACACACTAGATTCTTTCCTGTAAAATAAGAGGTATCTAAAAATACTTCTGCAGTTGGATAATATTGAACTGTGCCCCCGAATATGATGCACTTGAATTCTTTGTCGGTGTAATCAGATTGGTTCACTAATGATCTCTGAACCCCTACAGTAGTGCATCCAGTGTCCCGAAGCGCTTAAACAAGTTGGTTGTTTATAAAACCCTTATTAAATACCAACAAACCTGTCCCACCATAAGAGGACATGACTGGCAAAGGGTGTCCACACAGGAGCCTAGGAACTCCCTCTAGCTGAAACAAAGAATTAAATTCAGAACAATTTGTACTATTTGACAAGTCCACACTTCATGCATTTGCATGAGAAGCAACACTGTTATTTTGGACATTGTGAACTGTATTATTTTCATTCTGATGCACGACTGCATTGGAACGTTCAGGATTTCTAGAAAGTCGAAAGTTATTGTTCTGTTGAAAACTCCTGTTATTGTAATTATTTCCATTGTTTCCATATAATGATCTGTGTCCTCTGTTTGATTTGAAATTGTATCCACCTCTGTTCCAATCTCTGCTGGGTCTGGAAGAATATTGTTGAGGTATATATCCATCTTCATATGATTGGAAATTCCTTTGAGGTTGCTGTGACCTATTGTTAAAATTATACCTCCCTCTGAAAGATCCAGGATTATTATCTCGATTCAATCGAAAATTTCTATCCACACTATTTGATCTTTGCCTGGGAGGATTGTACATCATAGTTCTAGCTGATGCCATTGGCAATGGATCCTTTATGTTAGCCCTGCTAACATTTCTTCCAGGATGTGCAATTTGGTACAGTCGTCCAAGACTTTCCAAAGCAGACAATGATTCAGGCTTTCTCTCCTGCAAAAATGACAAAAAGTCACCGCTGACTGAAGACGGCACTTTGTCTCTTAAAATTAAGTCAGCCAGCCCATCAAAAGTTGTATCAATTTTTGATAAATTAACCCATCTAGAAAAACAAAGCTAAATGAATGAAATAAATTCAGCATAATCTTTGGCTGAATCAGGCAACAATGATTTCAATTTCAATCTGTATCCATTTTCCTCCAGTTGATATTTTTTTAGCAATAAAGCCTTCACAGCATGATAATCATTTCTAGTATGATCATCCATGGTGCAGACTGCAGAAAGAGCCTCACCAACTAATAAACTCATTAACCTGCTGGGTCATGTAGCTCTATCAATCTTGAACTCTTGGCAACATGCTTCATATCTATTTAAAAAGCACGAAATATCGTCTATATTGGGATTAAATTTGGGCAAATTTAATTTAAAAGTAGAAGCATGGTCTTTCTTTCCAGCCTCTTCACCTGCTGGATTAATCTGTTTATGTTCAAATCTTAATTTTTCTAACTCAATTTCTGCCATCCTTTGAGCATAGGCCATTTTTTCTCCTAATGTTCTTGGTGTGCCTTCATTTCTGCTTGAGCATGTGCCATATTTCACTATTATTGAGACGCAAACTTGTCCAATAATAATTTAATTAATATATATGTTTACTCTGTGATCAATATCACTACCAAATATTTCACCAATCAATATCAATCACTGCACTGAACTATAGATGGTACATTAGGAGCAAAAAAAAAATAGCAATACAAACAAGATAACAGGAGAACATTAGAAAGAGCCAACACAAGAAAATACTAATGAAAAAACCAAGGCAGAAATTTATGAAGTGTAGAAAAATGAAAAAAATGGCTCTACTACACTTATGACACTACAAGCAGAATTTCACAACATATAATACATCTAATAACTAAAGAATAGCAAGATCAGAGGAACAAATTTACAAACAATAATGGAGAATAAATCAAATAAAATACAATGAACTTGACAACAAATACAAAATTACAGAAACTTCACAACTAAACAAATAATGAATCTGGTTAATTCACTCAAGGCAGTAACCCACAGCTATGTTCGCCGGCCCTTTAAGTTGAAAAAATCAGATGCAAAAACTTAAGAACGCCCACGAATTCACGACTTTCAATGAGGTATAGTGAATTCGTAGGTCCCACCAACCAACCCGCTTAGCAAACAAACACGTAAATACAGACATAAATGAAACATGTACTAGCAAGAACCCTGTCAAATAGATTTTTTTAAAACTCACGCTGCATGAATAAGTAAATTTACTTATCTGCTTTTGAATAAAATTCCTCCTGGGTCCAACGTCTGAGCCTCAGGGAAAAAACGATTCACCAAAGCAGCGATCAGGGTTAGGATTAGCACACTTCACGATTTCTCACAACCAAGCATGCACGCCATTTTGTACGTTGACCTCTTGAAAAATTTCTTTGACAAATACTTGAATACACGCCATGGTCGGGCAGAAAACATTAAAGTAGCTCCGTATTCTTGGAGACAAATCTTGATTACTGGAAATGAAGCCTGGAAACCTGCAAATTTATGTGGCAAATACAGTTAATTCACACAAGATCTGGCAGAAGCGACTGCAGACGGCAACTCTTGCAGAAATGGCGGGTAAGGCATTCTACCGTACACGTTTAAAAAAAAATGTCATCAGACTTCAATTTTCTGCTTTAATATTTCATATATAGTTAAAAGTGGGCACTTCAGATCCCGGCTTATGGACTCCCAAACATCTGATGCTTGCCGTCTATAATATATTATGTCCGGAGAAGTATCCGTGGCCAAAGTACAAACTAGGAGTATTCGGCAGACACGTATCACGATAAAGTTAGTAAGCTGAAAACACTTCTTGAATAAATGACGATGTACAGTTTTATTTCACTCGTGACATAGCTTCATCACATAATTATGAGCCCAATGGCATATGAAGTTATATGCAGTCTTCCATAAGTCCTCAGGCAGTCCGTTCACTATCAAACGCTGTCCTGGCATTCATACAATATTTAATCTCGTCGTACACTTGACATCTTCGTATATATATATATATATATATATATATATATATATATATATATATATATATATATATATATATATATATATATATATATATACTTCCTGACTAGAATAACCTAGGGGCACCTCAACATAGTATCTTGATGCCCTAGTGATGGTACAATGCAGGAAAAACACAGTAGACTGCAGGAGCTCAATACAAATACGTCCGCTCACATTAAAACACAAGCCGCATCTCCTCTAGCAGACGATCACCCCCTTCTGCTTCAAAAATTCGCGTCTGCTTCTACACCATATCAATATGACGTCACTTCCTCTATTAGTGAATAATTCCGCCTAAAATTATCAGAAAAGGAACCTTATCGAGTTTACTATAATACCTACATGATCGTTATGAATTTTAATCATAACACTGGGTCAGTCAAAGATGACGAGAACAAATGTGGGAAACTAAAAAAAGATTGCCCTTGAAACAACACCCAACAAGATGTAGAATCAAACAAATAATTTAAAAGCAGTATAGACAATACATGTGTTGTAGACTATGACTTTTTTCCTGTTTGCCGCCTGTGGCTCATGTGCAAGATGCCTGCACAATGCATTGACATGTTCTTGCGGTGCTGGTGCATGTAGCAGTTTGTTTGACTTGAAGGTTGCCAGCCACATCCACTACTGCAAAATGATGGCCTGGTATGACATGCTTGAGAGAGCAGTCGTTCTATTCTTTGTAAGTCTCGTACGTGTCGAGCGGAAAATGATTGGTCAACAGAAAAGTTGATTGCTTTGGTTTGATTTGGTTTGAAGGACTATCTTCACTGCACACGGACAACTCCATCAGTGCTCAGATCTCCTCCCTTAGATCACACAAGGAGGGTCTCAGCACAGTGCACGAATTCCGTAGCACGCGAGAATTCCAATGTGTTTATATATATATATATATATATATATATATATATATATATATATATATATATATATATATATATATATAATATATATATATATATATATATATATATATATATATATATATATATATATATATATATATATATATATATGAATGACACATTCTATAAATATCTGAGGCGGGTATGTTTCCTAAGTTTTAAATTTTGCAAGGACAGCGGCCGTATGGCCTACACTGTACAATTTTCAACTGCCTAAGGATTTTTAACGTGCGCAACATGAACAAACTAGCAGGAGTACTTTTCGCTTAATTCCTTTTTTTTTTCGCCCTTATCTGAGAATGCTAGGCATCCGATCTCACCATCCATGAGATCAGGGGGAGTACGACACCATTAGGACCTCTGGTTCTGAAAAAAAAACCATAAATTATATTCCCTCCACTGGGATTCGAACCCGGTGCCTTTACAGTTCGAGGCGGACGCCATACCTCGTAGTCACTCCGACCCCTTAAAGTGGATCGAAAACTGGAAAGAAGAAACAAGAGATGCATTTCAATGGTTATAAGATGGAAAGAAGAGATGCATTTCAAGAACTAAATAATGTGAAAAGAATAGAGAAGAGATGCTACTCAAGGGCTAAAATAGTTGAGAGGAAATGTGGTTGGCATACATAAACTTATATACGGTCGCTGAAGGGACATAGAGTGAGAAATAAAGAGATAGAGAAAGAGAGAGAAAGACAGAAACGAGGGAGAGCTTGAAAAAGAGGTATTTAAACAAGCAAAGAAACAAATGCTTGAGATCATTGGCACACGTTAAAGTAGGATACGTTTTAGCACGTTATGCTCACAAATTAACAGACATCATCAGTTACTACCTATGAACACATACATTTTTTGAAGCTAAAGTCGAGCAGATAGTAGGAAACTCGTACCATTCGGAACCTGCTGAATTCAAAGTCATCAGAAATCTCAAGGCGCAAGACGCATTCGGGGTGAGTTTGAGTTCTGCTTTATCTGATCAGTTTATTTTTTATATTAACATTGTTGAGACGTGCAACATCCTGACGTGTTTTTGAGTTCTGGTTTACCTGATCAGTTTAGTTCATATATTAACATTGTTGAGACGTGCAACGTCTTGACGTGTTTTTGAGTTCTGGTTTACCTGATCAGTTTAGTTCATAGATTAACATTGTTGAGACGTGCAACGTCCTGACGCGCAACGTCCTGACGTGTGTTTGAGTTCTGGTTTATATGATCTGTTTAGTTCATAGATTAACGTAGTTGAGTCTTGCAACGTCCTGACGTGTGTTACATCATCCAGTACGGTTCTTATTACACTTTTGCTCCCCGAAGAGCATAGTTGTGGCGTTTGATTACATAGATGATAGTTGGAGAGAGAGAATAACCTAGAGATGTGTATGTATCTGAGGTGAAAAAAGAATGTTAATAAGCTCTATGGTTTTATCCGACAGTCTCCCTGAAATTAAGATTTGGCTCGTTGAATAGAAGAGAATATTCTTTTACAATAAGATCACCGAGGTCTGGAGGGAAAAGTACTTCTGCTAGTTTGAAGATGATTGAAATAACTAGAGGAAGGTTTATGTCTACGCTACATTCTCAGTGAACTTAAGGTTAAAAAAAAGGAAACAAAAGAATTAATTTCGTCCCTTCACTATAGGCGATTAACTAATTATTGCCAAGTCATCCTGATCTGTGCCATCCGCTATAGGTTTTTCCGTGTTTTCCTTGTCCCTTGTATTTCAGTCTTCTGTTATCTTCTGTTTGTGTTTTTCAGTCTCCTGTTTCTTCTCTTAACCAGGGGATTCAATAACGGAGTGCCCTGTAATGCTGTGAACAGGTTTGTCCTATCAATCGCCAGCGCCTTCTTCACTTCTCTGAAAGCCCGTAACATCTTAGTTATTGTAGTTGTTGCTCTTCATGCTTCAGAGCCATTTAATAGAACTGACCTCATATTTGAGTCCAATATTCTCATTTTTGTGTTGGACTTGATTTCTTTTTATTTCTATTAATTTCCAACTGTAACGAAAGTTTCATCCGCCTTCTTTATTCTCTAATGATATCAGTGTCTTTTCTTCCAGCTGATTCATTACCGTTGGTGGAAGGACAATGTGACGTGCTCGCCTCCAAAGTGTGTATACACAGCTTAGACAGCGCAGACTACGCTGGCTTGGCTATGTCCGCCGCATGGTCGCATCCCTAAAGATATTTTCTACGGACTATTGGCAGATGACAAAAGAACATCCGGGCGACCGCAGCTGAGGCTCAAAAATATGTGCAAGGGAGACAAAATAGCACTAGGCGTAAATCCAGCAACCTGGGAGGATGAAGCTGCCTATAGCAGCAAGCGGCGATGCTCCCTATGTTGCCAACTCAGACTGGGCTAAAAGAAGCACTCACAACAAGGAGAAGAGAAAAGAAAGCGCCGAAAGAAACACCAGGCAAAAAAAAAAAATGGCTGAGGACTATCGCCTACGGGGCGCATTCCCATAGTCAGTTGTGAATGAAAGGGCTACTACTACTACTGTGATACTGTGACAAAATAACCTCGATCGTCACATTTTTTTTGCCATCCTTTAATTAATTCTGTGCTCTTCATTTCCTTTTTTCCACCTCTGACAGTATCTGGTATTGTCGATTCATTGTTTACACTTCCTTATTTCAATTCTTGTCACGTCGGGGCTTCATCGACCATCTTTACTGATTATGGTAATCAGTGACTTTCGTTTAAACCCATATTGACGCCTGGATCTGTAGAATGAAATGTTGTTGACAAATGCGTAAAGCATTTCCGACCAGACAGGAATGGGAGCGCCTGATTAATACGCAAACAACACAGAGATGGCCACCGTCAGTGTCTTATCACTGATAATATTTTCTGTCTGGCAGCGCAGTTGCTTGAAATTTGTTTGCTGCGTTAGGTAAATGATATAATCATTTCCGGGCAAATTTGTTATGTACAATGGTTACGATAAGTTTCCCATCAGGGAAGATGTTGTATGTGGCAGATCTATAAAGTCGTGAGTGTAAACATGATGGAAACCAACGGAAGACAAAATATTTTATATGGGAAGTGACTTGTAAAAATCACATTTTGTGTGTCACGCAGGAATTTTCCATGAGAGTGTAGTGGGAATATACCCTTACCAATAGACGCAAAGTGAATGCTATTGGTTTGGCATTTGAGATGTTAAAATACAACATTTCTAATTGGAGCCTTGTCATACAGTAGCAGTGTGGATGCGTGGGTCGAATGTTGCCTTATAATCTAGAGCCTTTTGAGTCTACGGCACTGATAAATTCAACTCGTCAAAAAGACAGTCAGACAAGCCAGAGTAAGGATTAGAATCAGGATTCTACTTTAAAGGACCGGACAACGTGTTTGAGCATCTAGTGGAATTACACCCCAAGAAAATTCTACCTTCATTAATACGGAAAACCCGGAATCCTAGGAACCTGAACACTAAGTCATAGTAGGATTCTGTTTGCAACGTAATACCTCAGACCACGTGTTAAACGCTAAGTCATAGTGGTATTCTATTTGCAAAGTAATACCTCAGACCACGTCTAAGTGGCCTCTTAACCAAGCTTCTGAAACTATTTCTCTGAGCCAGAAGTCCGTATTGCCCATAAAGATATTTGAAGTAATTTGTACATTTTATCATTTTATGTTTTGCAATATTAACTAGTAAAAATTGCTAGTGCATGTCCAATTCATACGAGGCTGACATCATCAGCATATATAGAATGATGGTTTCATAAACCACCACTGTAAGAGTCAGTGACTGCTTCATGTGGGTTTCTGATAGAGAACCAAAAGCAGAGGTAGTCCCAAGTTCCATATGGAACAGGGAGTGGACGATGAGAGAAATAATGTACATTATTATATTAACCTTTTCAACCAGTGCAAATGCATATGTAAACATGTTTTATATAAATGCAATGGGTGTTTCTGCTCACTGGGTTTAACATCAATGCTCAGAGAGGGTAAAGTTCTGAGGCAGATGGGATGGTGGAATGAACGGGAGGGACACCTGATTTTCGTATCAGGAAATCCAATACTCAAGAGAGTATTTGTTTCTCCCTTATTTCATTATACTAATCGGTGGTACCAATTGGTGGTACTAGGCTGTGGAACAGGTGTGTGTTATAAGTGGCCTTCAGTCAAAGCTAGACGACAACATGAGACGGGTCTTAAAAGACGCTGGTGTATTTTCGCAATTATCCCACGATACTACGAGGGATGTGTTGCGGCCACCAGACTTGACCAGTGACGAGAAGAACCAGTCCATAACTTGCAAAGAACAAACATCGACTGAAGCAGAAACCAACAGACATCTTATTGGCAGCTAAGTACCCCCTTAAAAGCTGCCAAGTGAACTCTTTAAGCTAATGTCCTAAACATTTCAAACCATCACCCGTGATGAGTCTTTACATGAGTATTTAATACATCACTGCTCCCCCTTTTTTAAATGTATTTTACATTGTTAACTATAATTGATTATATATTACTTTTTTTTTATACATTAACATTTATAGTTGATTTAGTCATTTTGAGTGAACTGCACCCGTATGTCTCAGTAATTTTAAATACCTATAACCTATAACAGAGCTATTGAAGTAATATTTTACTGATTTAAATCAGTTGGGGGCTCATCAAAACGAGCAAATTCTTACCCCTCATAAAAGTTCAGGGAATATATAACGTTTACACGGCTTATATCCTATCAGCCGTAGTACTTGTTTTCTTAAATTCCTACGAGGCTCCCTAGAACTGAAGCATCATTCTTCAATTCAAATCTCTGCCAAGAGTAATCTTGAGCAAAAAGTAGATACCTTTGAAGACACTCACTAGATACTCTGGAGTTTGGCCACTGTTGGACCATCGCTGCAGAGCAAGGGCAGTAAATCCCGTGACAGATACCGTTCTCAAATTTATAATTTTGAAAGATATGACGAATTACGTATTAATTACAGCTGCCATCCACTTGTTTCTACGCAATAGAATGTATGGAACATTTATTTGCAGTTCTTTAGTGCATATGGAAACAACACAGTGGACCAAAAAAAAAAAGAGAAAACACTATGTCCCTTTACTTGTTATGTACTGTTTTTGAACGCCACGTCTCTGAAGAGAACTTGGTGTACGAAACGTGAGCTATTTTCGCACACCTCACTTTTATGAATAGTTTGACCTTCGAAACACCCAGCGTATTATTTTGTCAGTGGTTTTCATACTTTGCATGGCTTGTACTCATACTACTGAAGCTGAAATTAGTGATAATTTCTATCAGGAAGAATGCATCACCAAGCCTGGTTCCTTAAGGGAGTGGACTGTTACCACAGAGACCACATGTGAGATGCTGTCAATCAACTGTCACGAGTTCCAAGAAATTGTTTTGACGAATACCAAATTTGAAGGTGCACCTGAGCATATCCGATTTCTAGGGTAATTAGAACGCTATTTCAATTGGTTGTATTTATTATCATTCTCATCATTTTTCCTGTTAGCTCCACGTGGAGTATAGCGTCACTATTACAGCTAGCCACGAAAGCATACATCAAAGCATTCGTGTGTACTTGCATTGGTAACTTCTGTATTATTTATTTCACAAACAGTACTACATTGTAGCATCCCCCGACACTGAAGAGGCTGACACATTCGCAATGGAAGGCGGAAAGCTGCCTCAGCCTTATACAAACATAATTTTCGAACAGACAAAGAGAATTCAATTTATGAACAAACGAGATGCAGTGCTTCCAAGCCACACACAAAATGATGCATATTACCAGCTCAGCAGAAGAGAACAAGTGGTAATTTTCAGACTCGGCACAGACCACAACAGATTAAGACACAATCTATTCAACAAGCTAAAGATAAGAACTACCGATAAGTGTAACTATGGTACTAATAAAATGACAGTTGAACACCTATTTCAAAGATGTTCAACATATGAGTAACAGAGAAAGAGCACATATGACCGTCACCAGTCACCATTCATGGACAAAATTGTGGAGATGCAAGTAGCTTGAAGCTGACTACTGCTTTCTTTGAAAATATTCATATTAACTTGGTCTAACACCAGAGAATAGTCACTTTTCCTAGACTTTGATACATCGTTATCGTTTCACATATGCTTCAATTTGATTTCACAGAAAGTCATTAGCGAACACGTGTCAATTTACTATTATATTCCGCCTATGAAAAAGTCACTTCATCAAGCTGCACAGTTCACAAAATCCGAGGTGCATTATTTGATTCATTAAAATGTCACTTTTTAACACACTACATACCCGTCTATGGTCTCTTGTAAATGCGATTTAAAGAGGGTTGTCTGTGGTAGAATCTAAACGTTCTCCGTGCTTCTCGTTGTTAACCTTATTTATACTTGTCAGTCAATATCCGGTTACCACAGACGATGACCTTTGACAGAACCATGTACGCTGACTGTCGATGATTACAACTTTGAATGAGATATGAGAAAGATGATCTCATGGCTTTACCTCGACTTATATAGACCCCTTAAGGAAGTTTCTTGTCTTTGCGTACTACGTCTGTGTTCTCCGCGGTCCCCTGAACTTTGTGTTCCACGTCATTACGGTCTTCTCCACCTAGGAGAGTTCCTTTTTACCCGATAACTCTTTAACTCCTTCTAGCCCAATATTACTTCCAGTCATGTCCGTTGTACTACTGTCTCATTTCTCCCAGTTAACTGTGTCTCTACTTTAACTCCTGTGACACTTGATAGGGTATAATAAATATTGAAAATTTAACACTGCAAGGCATACGATCATTATGATTATTTTCTTTCACCTCATTGTGGAGCACTGGACCATCACCACAACAACAATAAAAAAATAAAAAATGTATTGCCAGCTCAATGCACTAACATATTAGTCACTTCTTACCTCTCACCTGAGAGAGCAGTAATGCTTCTTTTTTTCAGAGACCCGCGTGAGCTACGAGGTTTACAGTAACATAACAAAAAAAGTTATAATTGTCTTGTTATTGTTATATATATATATGTATATATTTCAGGAGTCTAGCCTTTCTGAAGAAGTTTCCGAAAATCAAACTATTGGAAGAATCAGTTTCGAATATTAATATCGCCCACTTTATGTAAGGATATGTTTAACTGTTGTTAATCTCTCCGTTTACTTCACAATCGTCATCAACATCATCATCATCATCAGAATATAACTACCACAACTGACAGAATAGATCTAATACAACTACCAGAACTGACTGAATAGATCTAACACAACTACCAGAACTGATAGGATATAACTAACATAACTACCAGAACTGACAGAATAGAACTAACATAACTGCCAGAACTGACAGGATATAACTAACATAACTAACAGAACTGACAGAATAGATCTAACACAACTACCAGAACTGACTGAATAGATCTAACACAACTACCAGAACTGATAGGATATAACTAACATAACTACCAGAACTGACAGGATATAACTAACATAACTGCCAGAACTGACAGGATATAACTAACATAACTAACAGAACTGACAGAATAGATCTAACACAACTACCAGAACTGACAGGATATAACTAACATAACTACCAGAACTCACAGGATATAACTAACATAACTACCAAAAGTGACACAATAGATCTAACACAACTACCAGATCTGACAGAATAAAACTAACTTAACTATCGGAACTGACAGGATATAACTAACGTAACTACCAGAACTGGCAGAATAGATCTAACACAAGTACAAGAACTGACAGTATATAACAAACAGAACTGACAGAATAGATCTAACACAACTACCAGAACTGACAGAATGTAACTAACAGAAGTGTCAGAATAGATCTAACACAACTACCAGAACTGACAGGATATAACTAACATAACTACCAGAACTGACATAATAGAACTAACATAACTACCAGAACTGACAGGATATAACTAACAGAACTGACAGGATATAACTAACATAACTACCAGAACTGACAGAATAGATCTAACACAACTACCAGAACTGACAGGATATAACTAACATAACTGCCAGAACTGACACAATAGATCTAACACAACTACCAGATCTGACAGAATAAAACTAACTATCGGAACTGACAGGATATAACTAACGTAACTACCAGAACTGGCAGAATAGATCTAACACAACTACCAGAACTGACAGGATATAACTAACAGAACTGACAGAAAAGATCTAACACAACTATCAGAACTGACAGAACACAACTACCAGAACTGACAGGATATAACTAACAGAACTGACAGAATAGATCTAACACAACTACCAGAACTGACAGGATATAACTAATAGAACTGACAGAATAGATCTAATGCAACTACCAGAACTGACAGAATATAACTAACAGAACTGACAGAAAAGATCTAACACAACTATCAGAACTGACAGAACACAACTACCAGAATTGACAGGATATAACTAACAGAACTGACAGAATAGATATAACACAACTACCAGAACTGACAGAATATAACTAACAGAACTGACAGAATAGATCTAACACAACTACCAGAACTGACAGGATATAACTAACGTAACTACCAGAACTGACAGAATATAACTAACAGAACTGACATAATAGATCTAACACAACTAACAGACCTGACAGAATATAACTAATGTAACTACCAGAACTGGCAGAATATAACTAACATAACTACCAGAACTGACAGAATATAACTACCAGAACGGACAGAATATAACTAACGTAACTATGAGAACCAAGAGGTATTAGATGGACAACGTTTTCTACACTGGAAGATTTGGAATATGCAGATGACATTGCACTGCTTGCGCATTCACACCAACACATTCAAGACAAAACCGATAGACTGAATAAGTATGGCCAGCAGGTTGGCCTGAACATCAATTTGAAGAAGACAGAGGTCATGACACTAAATGTGGGCAATCCTGAGCCAGTAACAGTAAGGAACCAGAAGTTAGAACAGACAGACACATTTACTTACCTAGGAAGCATAGTAACACCTGACGGCGGAACAAGCAAGGACATTAACAACAGAATGAATAAAGCGAGAACAGCCTTTGCTGTTCTCAACAACATTTGGAAGTCTTCCCAATACAGCACAAACACCAAATTAAGACTGTATGAGAGCTGTGTACTTTCTGTGCTTCTCTATGGTGCGGAATGTTGGAGAGTAACAGAGAAGGAAATGTCAAAACTGTCCTCCTTCCACACAATCTGCCTAAGGAAAATTCTCCGAATCTTTTGGCCAAACACCATCAGCAACTAAGAACTACTTATTCGGAGTAACCAGAAGGACATGCACACCATCATAGCTGGCAGACGCTGGAGTTGGGTTGGCCATGTCCTCAGAAGGGACCCTGATACCATCACAAGAACAGCTATGCTATGGACCCCCGAGGGAAAGCGAAAGAGAGGCCGACCAAAAACAACTTGGCGGAGAACTGTGGAAGCTGAGATGCAAAGAATGAACCACAGTTGGGGCACTGTACGAGGGATGGCCGCCGACCGAGCAAAGTGGAATCAATTTGTTGCTGCCCTACAAGACGCCACCAGGCGTGATGGCCGCTGACTGCTTTGACGGTTGGCGGCTATGGATCAAAGAAGAAGAAGAACTATGAGAACAGGCAGAATAGATCTAACATATCTACCAGAACTGACAGAATATAACTATCAGAACTGACAGAATAGATATAATACAACTACCAGAACGGACAGAATAGATCCAACACAACTACCAGAACTGACAGGATATAACTAACATAACTACCTGAACTGAGAGAATAGATCTAACACAACTACCAGAACTGACAGAATAGAACTAACATAACTACCAGAACTGACAGAATAGATCTAACACAACTACCAGAACTGACAGAATAGAACTAACATAACTACCAGAACTGGCAGAATAGATCTAATATACAAGGGGATTGACATAAGTCTTGGGCCTGACCATGAAGGACATGTCACAGAGAGCTGAAATTTTGTATAGTGTTTATTCCTTTTCAATATAGCCACCGTCTGAATTGACACACGTCTGCCATCTCTGCTTGACCTTGAAAAGACCATGGGATTAGAACACCCTATTTTTCAAACTAAACCAGTCAGCACATGCCAGTATAACCTCTTCATCGCTGTCAAAATGATTTCCTTTTAGCTGTTTTTTAAGATTTGGGAATATAAAAAAGTCTGATGGAGCCAAATCTGGAGAATATGGTGGGTGTGGAAGAATTTCAATATTCAAATCATTGGCTGCTAGCTGCACAAGCCGTGCTTTGTGAGAGGGCGCGTTGTCTTGAAGCAAAGGAAGATTTTG
The DNA here is from genome assembly GCA_024509875.1 of Oreohelix idahoensis. NCBI lineage: Eukaryota > Metazoa > Mollusca > Gastropoda > Stylommatophora > Oreohelicidae > Oreohelix > Oreohelix idahoensis. The sequence continues at coordinate 88,277 of JAMPIV010010282.1, forward strand.
AGTGCGCGTTATCCCTCGTTTCCTGGTCACAACCTTTCTTAGTTTTGTGAGAAGATCTGCATAGTACTGTCCATTAACTGTGTTGCCAAGAGGCAGATAATCTTTCAAAAGGACACCTTTGCCGTCCCAAAAAACAGTCAGCATCACTTTTCCTGCAGATTTCTGCGCCCTCGGCTTGGCAGGTGTTGGGGAGCACGGGGTTTTCCATTGCATGCTGGCAAATTTGGATTCGGGGTCATAATGGTGTACCCAAGTGTCATCTACTGTCACCATGGTCTCCAAAACATTTTTTGACTGACACTTTTTAAACAACTGTTGACAGAAATTTACCCTCGTTTGCTTCTGTTCACGTGTCAACAGTCGCGGAACCCAGCGTGCACACACTTTTCTCATGTTCAGTCTGTTGTGTAAAATTCTATAAACTGTTCTTTCATTTAGTTTTACTGTACTAGCTATCTCCACAATTGTCATTTTTCGATCCTGGTCAATGATTTTCTTCACTCTTGTTGCATTTTCATCGTTGCACTCTGAGGCTGGTCTACATGATCTTGGCAGATCAGCAACATTTGAGCGGCCGCACTTAAACTGTTGACACCAGTTTTTTACCGAAGTATATGAAGGACAAGAATCACGAAACACTGGTTCCATCTCCCTGTGTATTTCTGTAGGTGTTTTTCCCTGAAACAACAGGAATTTTATCACAGCTCTGGCCTCCTTCTTTTCCATTGTTTTGTCAAATCTTTGGAGCAGCAGATCTGGTCAATAGGGTACATTGCGCCGTGCACCGTAGCGGGAAAACCCATTGAAGAAACAAACGCGTACTTCACACATTCAGTGCAAATATGATGAACTTTAAATGTGCCAAGTTTCATCTTCCTCCTGTGACTCCTTCATGGTCAGGCCCAAGACTTATGTCAATCCCCTTGTAACTACCAGAACTGACAGAATATAACTAACGTAACTTTGAGAACTGGCAGAATAGATCTAACATAACTACAAGAACTGACAGAATAGAACTACCGTAACTACCAGAACTGAGAGGATATAACTAACGTAACTACCAGAACTGACAGAATAGACCTAACATAACTATCAGAACTGACATAATATAACTAACATAACTACCATAACTAACAGAATAGATCTAACACAACTACCAGAAGTTACAGAATATAACTAACGTAACTACCAGAACTGACAGAATATAACTAACGTAACTACCAGAACTGACAGAATATAACTAACGTAACTACCATAACTGACAGAATATAACTACCAGAACTGACAGAAAATAACGAACGTAACTACCAGAACTGACAGAATAGAACTACCAGAACTGACAGAATAGAACTAAAATAATTACCAGAACTGGCAGAATAGAACTAACATAACTGGCAAAATAGAACTAACATAACTACCAGAACTTGCAGAATAGAACTAACATAACTACCAGAACTGACAGAATATAACTAACGTAACTACTAGAACTGACAATAAATCTAACATAACTACCAGAACTGACAGAATGTAACTAACGTAACTACCAGAAATGACAGAATAGATCTAACATAACTACCAGAACTGACAGAATGGAACTACCATAACTACCAGAGCTGAATGAACAAACAGAAGTAACAAATGAGTGACGATAAATAGTTAACAGTGAGGCAATGAACGTTAGGAAATAACAAGATTCGTTGACAGCTTTGACGTCATTTTATTTGCATTTCCTTTGTCGTTTCTTTTTTTATCGTTACCTTCTCTGTAATTTTAATTTGTTGTGTCCCTTCCCAGTGACTTTGATGATTGAACCGACTGTTTCCTAGTTTTTGTGTGTATTTGTCTGCCCTCTGCTGTATCCTACTATGACAATCACCACCACCATCTCCACAGTCGCTGCATCCACTGCCAGTACTGCTCCTAATTTTTCTCAATGTAGGACCAACACTTGTGGAGAGACATAATCACCAACGCCCGTAAGCACGGCTCTTAAAGAGCTTGCATAAAAATGACCTTTAAATGCACAATGTCCATTAAAATATGGTCTATTACATTAGAATTGTAACAACAGAAAAAACAATATTTAAATTACAATTCAAATAAAATAGCACTTTTCAAAACATGGAGTGGTGCAGGGGCTGAATACCCCATGTAGTGTCCAGAGGCTGAATACCCCATGTAGTGTCCAGAGGCTGAATACCCTATGTAGTGTCCAGAGGCTGAATACCCCATGTAGTGTCCGGGGGCTGAATACCCCATGTAGTGTCCGGGAGCTGAATACCCCATGTAGTGTCCGGGGGCTGAATACCCCATGTAGTGTAGAAGGGCTGAATACCCCATGTAGTGTCCATGGGTTGAATACCCCATGTAGTGTCCAGAGGCTGAATACCCCATGTAGTGTAGAAGGGCTGAATACCCCATGTAGTGTCCATGGGCTGAATACCCCGTGTAGTGTCCAGGGGCTGAATACTCCATGTAGTGTCCAGGGGCTGAATACCCCATGTAGTGTCCAGGGGCTGAATACCCCGTGTAGTGTCCAGGGGCTGAATACCCCATGTAGTGTCCAGGGGCTGAATACCCCATGTAGTGTCCAGGGGCTGAATACCCCATGTAGTGTCCAGGGGCTGAATACCCCATGTAGTGTCCAGGGGCTGAATACCCCATGTAGTGTCCAGGGGCTGAATACCCCATGTAGTGTCCAGGGGCTGAATACCTCATCTAGTGTCCAGGGGCTGAATACCTCATGTAGTGTCCAGGGGCTGAATACCCCATGTAGTGTCCAGGGGCTGAATACCCCATGTAGTGTTCAGGGGCTGAATACCCCATGTAGTGTCCAGGGGCTGAATACCCCATATAGTGTCCATGGGCTGAATACCCCATGTAGTGTAGAAGGGCTGAATACCCCATGTAGTGTCCATGGGCTGAATACCCCATGTAGTGACCAGGGGCTGAATACCCCATGTAGTGTCCAGGGGCTGAATACCCCATGTAGTGTCCATGGGCTGAATACCCCATGTAGTGTCCAGGGGCTGAATACCCCATGTAGTGTCCAGGGGCTGAATACATCATGTAGTGTCCGGGGGCTGAATACCCCAACTAGTGTCCGGGGGCTGAATACCCCATGTAGTGTCCAGGGGCTGAATACCCCATGTGGTGTAGAAGGGCTGATTACCCCATTGATAAAGTTGATATTTAGTTGGATATAATATATGTTGATAAAGTACACCAGAACACTCCTAGGCGGGAAGACAGGCGTCTATCATCATCAGTTGACAAGATCCCTATGGTGTTGCCTGCCCCACTGTAGTGTATGGAATGTCAACTTGACCTACGCAGTGTTGTGTAGACATGGATGGAGTGTATAATGTGCGAATGATGATAAGGGTTCGTGTTGTTGACAAATGTTCTCTTCTCACACTCATGTATGACCGGAAGTCATCGACACCAACGACTGTGTACCTTTTCTAAAGTTTAATTGGACGTACACACTCGACAGCACAGATAGTGACAAATCACAGGTTGCCATAATACATCATAGTACAGTGGACAAATGGTCTTGCAATGTTACATGGGCACTCATGTAGAATAATGGTATAATGGACTGTCAATAGCCAAGCACTCAGTATCGCCCATACATATATCATCTGACGTCACTGACTGAGCACGTCAGCTTGTAAACAATATTTCAGATGACTTCTAAACCTAATCTCGTTTAGCAACGATTCTTCAACATAATGTTCAGCACATATTTTTCCATATAATAATATTGAACCGCTAACAATGGGTTCTCATGTGTAGCAGTGATCTCTGGACTGATCAAGCGATAATACGGGCATCCCTTTTCTCTTCTTGAAAGTCCTACATGTTTTGGTTCCAAGATGGCTCCACTCGTGAACTGTCACTCACGTTTGAATACAGATAATGAATCTGTTCTAAAGTTAGTCATTCATACAACATTTCGTTGCTCTGTAGATTTGGTCATGAACAATAGACTGCATTCTACAGAATATAGTGCTGCTAGGAATCGAAGTCGTTTTTCATCGAGTCAAATATATTCTCTTAAACATTCAAATCGTAATTATCGACAATGGTGGCTTCGATCGAGAGTTCATAAGAGTATCTTTGATTACCTTGGTAGAGGGAATATGAAACTGCCATTCCTTGGCAAGATGAATAAACACTGGGGTAAAGCATACACGATAGGTCTAGACGACTATCACTTTCCCCAAAACCACTGAGATCACTTTTTCAAGGCATCAAGCCGACATAGCAAAACACACACAGTCCCTATCAGGACGAAGCCAAATCACCCCTCAAGCGACACATCCGCCGAATAGCCTTTGACCTCTCTAGAGACAACAGAACATATAGTTCGACTTAGATATGTAAAGATATACAGATATAAGACAGACTTGTCCTACTCAGACAAACAATACACATAAATTCAGGCCATAGATATTCTGAAGCAAGAACAATCTATTATTACCCAAACAACGAATAAATCGCAGTAAAATGTATTTATCCGCGGAGTTCAAGGGAAGTAACTCAATAATGACTTTCCCTTAAGCACTAAAAAATTACCTATGTATAATATTGTAAGATATCAAAGACTGCACGTAACAGTCTTACCACACCTCCCGGGAAAAAAAAAATGGAACATTTTTTTTTTTTTGAAATACATCTAGGAGCAACGTACAATAGGCTCACAACGCATGAATAATGCGCAGATGAAAATATCAGGAATACCTATAACGCCTAATATGAGGCTAAGTCGACTTATGGAGCGACTGGTGAGAATGTGTCTCATAAACTGAGAGAAATTATTTCTCTACAAGTATATTTTTCCAGGAAGGTGTCATCAAAGTATAATACAATTCTGGCAATTACACAATGCCTAAAAAATTCATATCATCACTACGTATTAGATATCTTAAATTTATGATTTATGAAGAAAAAATCATCAAAGCACAGCGGTGAATAAACATACATGAACCGCTATGTAGTGATACAATCATTATATTATTAAATTACAAATGTGTATCTATCATGATATAGAAAAGGAACTACTATAGAACTAGACATATCAAGAAGTCTAAGCCCTAATAGTTATGTGGAATCATGTGGGCATCTTGACAGAATGTCTGCCATCACATTATCTGATCCCCGAATAGCTCGCACAGAGAAATGAAAAGGTTGAAGAGCAATTGCATATCGAGTAGACCTCGAGCTCTTCAAATTCTTACTCTGTATAGCAGTAAGAGCTTTTTGGTCTGTTTCTACTATGAAATGTGCGCCTAGAAGGAATCTCTGTAGTTTGAGGATCGACCAAACCATAGCTAATAGCTCACGGTCTAAAACCGAATAATTCCTTTCTGCCGCATTAAGTTTTCTGGAAATATACATTACAGGATGCAGAGTTCCAGAGTACTCTTGCATTAGTGCCGCTCCAATCCCAGTGGATGAAGCGTCACTACGAAGAACGAATGTCTTATCTTTAGTGGGTAGCACTAAAATAGGTGGTGTTGAAAACAGTGTTTTAATCTTATCCAGAGAGCATTGGCATTCCTGAGACCAGTGGACCACATTAGGCGAACCTTTCTTTAGAAGTGTTGAGAGAGGTGCCATGATAGAGGATAGATTCTGAATGAATCTGCCATAAAATTGAATAAGACCTAACAGACTTCTCACCTGTTTTTTAGTCTTAGGGATTGAGATGTTAAGTATCTTACTAGTATTATGGTCCTCTGTCTTTAGGAAACCATGACCAACTCGGTGGCCTAGGAAAGAAATTTCGCTAAAACCAATATAGGCTTTAGAGGGTTTCGCTGTCAGGTTGTGCTCACGCAAAGTAGACAGCAATTCATCTAACCCTGAATAGTGATCTTCCCAAGTATCGCTGAAAAGACAGATGTCGTCTAGATATGCAATGACATCTGACCGATAAGATAGGATTCGGCGCATCATGCGTACGAACGTAGCTGGTGCGTTCATAAGACCGAAAGGCATAAAATTCCATTGGAACAAACCTCTAGGTGTTGAAAAAGCCGTGAGAGGTTTGGCGCGTTCAGATAAAGGAACTTGCCAATATCCCTTAGACAAATCAAGTTTAGTGAAAAAATGAGATTTGGAGAGTCGAGTAAGTAGCTCTTCCAGTAAAGGCATAGGTTCGGCATCGAACTTCGTTACTTGATTCAATTTTCGATAGTCAACGCAAAGACGTATGTTATTGTCTTTTTTACGCACAATAACCATCGGCGAAGAATACGCAGAGGTGGATGGTTCGATTATTTTCAAATCTATCATCACATCCAACTCTTTCTCGACCTGTGCTTGGAAATGTATAGGTATAGGATAAGGTCTAACCCTAATAGGAGTATGGTCAGTTAGCACAATGTCATGTTGAATGACATTAGTTTGTCCAGGGATGTCAGTGAGTACATCCTGAAATGTTTGCAACATAGTTGAAACTTGTCGCTGTTCTCCTAGAGACAAATCAGGAGAGACAGTAACGTTCTTCCATGATTCACTGGAATGAAGTGGGATCATTGGAAGAGGAAGATTTACATCTGAAAAACTTGTTTCCTCATCCTGTATCACGGACAGTGATGAGTAATGACCATGTGGTACTGGAGAATTGTCCGTTGCTTGGAAAATGGGTTGCAAATAATCCGGACGTTCATGGAATTCAGTAAGCATATTGATGTGGAAGGTTTTATGCTTCCCATCAATATCGACAATATAGTCGACATCGGAAATTTTCGATATTATATCGTACGGACCTTTCCAAGAAATAAGTAATCTGTTTTCCCCACATTGGCCACCAGTTGATAAAGTTGATATTTAGTTGGATATAATATATGTTGATAAAGTACACCAGAACACTCCTAGGCGGGAAGACAGGCGTCTATCATCATCAGTTGACAAGATCCCTATGGTGTTGCCTGCCCCACTGTAGTGTATGGAATGTCAACTTGACCTACGCAGTGTTGTGTAGACATGGATGGAGTGTATAATGTGCGAATGATGATAAGGGTTCGTGTTGTTGACAAATGTTCTCTTCTCACACTCATGTATGACCGGAAGTCATCGACACCAACGACTGTGTACCTTTTCTAAAGTTTAATTGGACGTACACACTCGACAGCACAGATAGTGACAAATCACAGGTTGCCATAATACATCATAGTACAGTGGACAAATGGTCTTGCAATGTTACATGGGCACTCATGTAGAATAATGGTATAATGGACTGTCAATAGCCAAGCACTCAGTATCGCCCATACATATATCATCTGACGTCACTGACTGAGCACGTCAGCTTGTAAACAATATTTCAGATGACTTCTAAACCTAATCTCGTTTAGCAACGATTCTTCAACATAATGTTCAGCACATATTTTTCCATATAATAATATTGAACCGCTAACAATGGGTTCTCATGTGTAGCAGTGATCTCTGGACTGATCAAGCGATAATACGGGCATCCCTTTTCTCTTCTTGAAAGTCCTACATGTTTTGGTTCCAAGATGGCTCCACTCGTGAACTGTCACTCACGTTTGAATACAGATAATGAATCTGTTCTAAAGTTAGTCATTCATACAACATTTCGTTGCTCTGTAGATTTGGTCATGAACAATAGACTGCATTCTACAGAATATAGTGCTGCTAGGAATCGAAGTCGTTTTTCATCGAGTCAAATATATTCTCTTAAACATTCAAATCGTAATTATCGACAATGGTGGCTTCGATCGAGAGTTCATAAGAGTATCTTTGATTACCTTGGTAGAGGGAATATGAAACTGCCATTCCTTGGCAAGATGAATAAACACTGGGGTAAAGCATACACGATAGGTCTAGACGACTATCACTTTCCCCAAAACCACTGAGATCACTTTTTCAAGGCATCAAGCCGACATAGCAAAACACACACAGTCCCTATCAGGACGAAGCCAAATCACCCCTCAAGCGACACATCCGCCGAATAGCCTTTGACCTCTCTAGAGACAACAGAACATATAGTTCGACTTAGATATGTAAAGATATACAGATATAAGACAGACTTGTCCTACTCAGACAAACAATACACATAAATTCAGGCCATAGATATTCTGAAGCAAGAACAATCTATTATTACCCAAACAACGAATAAATCGCAGTAAAATGTATTTATCCGCGGAGTTCAAGGGAAGTAACTCAATAATGACTTTCCCTTAAGCACTAAAAAATTACCTATGTATAATATTGTAAGATATCAAAGACTGCACGTAACACCCATGTAGTGTCCATGGGTTGAATACCCCATGTAGTGTTCAGGGGCTGAATACCCCATGTAGTGTCCAAGGGCTGAATACCCCGTGTAGCGTCCAGGGGCTGAATACCCCATGTAGTGTCCAGGGGCTGAATACCCCATGTAGTGTCCAGGGGCTGAATACCCCGTGTAGTGTCCAGGGGCTGAATACCCCGTGTAGTGTCCAGGGGCTGAATAACCCATGTAGTGTCCAGGGGCTGAATACCCCATGTAGTGTCTAGGGGCTGAATACCCCATGTAGTGTCCAGGGGCTGAATACCCCATGTAGTGTTCAGGGGCTGAATACCCCATGTAGTGTCCAGGGGCTGAATACCATGTGTAGTGTCCAAGGGCTGAATACCCCATGTAGTGTCCAGGGGCTGAATACCTCATGTAGTGTCCAGGAGCTGAATACCTCATGTAGTGTCCAGGGGCTGAATACCCCATGTAGTGTCCAGGGGCTGAATACCCCATGTAGTGTCCAGGAGCTGAATACCCCATGTAGTGTCCAGGGGCTGAATACCCCATGTAGTGTCCAGGGGCTGAATACCCCATGTAGTGTCTAGGGGCTGAATACCCGTGTAGAGTCCAGGGGCTGAATACCCCGTGTAGTGTCCAGGGGCTGAATACCCCGTGTAGTGTCCAGGGGCTGAATACCCCGTGTAGTGTCCAGGGGCTGAATACCCCATGTAGTGTCTAGGGGCTGAATACCCCATGTAGTGTCCAGGGGCTGAATACCCCGTGTAGAGTCCAGGGGCTGAATACCCCGTGTAGTGTCCAGGGGCTGAATACCCCGTGTAGTGTCCAGGGGCTGAATACCCCGTGTAGTGTCCAGGGGCTGAATACCCCATGTAGTGTCTAGGGGCTGAATACCCCATGTAGTGTCCAGGGGCTGAATACCCCGTGTAGTGTCCAGGGGCTGAATACCCTGTGTAGTGTCCAGGGGCTGAATACCCTGTGTAGTGTCCAGGGGCTGAATACCCTGTGTAGTGTCCAGGGGCTGAATACCCCATGTAGGGTCCAGGAACTGAATACCCCATGTAGTGTCCAGGGGCTGAATACCCCATGTAGTGTCCATGGGCTGAATACCCCATGTAGTGTCCAGGGGCTGAATACCCCGTGTAGTGTCCAGGGGCTGAATACCATGTGTAGTGTCCAGGGGCTGAATACCTCATGTAGTGTCCAGGGGCTGAATACCCCATGTAGTGTCCAGGGGCTGAATACCCCATGTAGTGTCCAGGGGCTGAATACCCCATGTAGTGTCCAGGGGCTGAATACCTCATGTAGTGTCCAGGGGCTGAATACCTCATGTAGTGTCCAGGGGCTGAATACCTCATGTAGTGTCCAGGGGCTGAATACCCCATGTAGTGTCCAGGGGCTGAATACCCCATGTAGTGTCCAGGGGCTGAATACTCCATGTAGTGTCCAGGGGCTGAATACCTCATGTAGTGTCCAGGGGCTGAATACCCCATATAGTGTCCAGGAGGCCTGTGATGGGACAAAGAAAGAACAGGACTACTACACTCTCATGCATGTCGTACAAGACGACTAAGGTGGGATTGTGCAAGGAGCTGGCAACCCCATCGTGCAAAACACATTACTCAGAAACAACCGCTGCAAGAGTATGTGATAGCTTTGTGCAGCCTTCCTAACAGGAGAGGGTCAGCTGTAGTGGGAGCTCCATGCTCCATAGAAAACGAAAAGAAAATAAACATGATGATAATGGGGCTTACAACAACAACATATAAAACAACCTGCTGCATAAACCACAATTGCTGGAACATGTGAATGCCTGACGCACGCTTCCAGAGCAACAAGCTTCAGTTGTGGATGAATGCTCCGTAAGAAGAACAAATGAAAATAAGCGATTGAATAGAACGGTAGAAGTTAGAAACTGATTATGTGTGTTGAAGCACTACCTAACACATGATCTGTGTTGCTCTGTTTTCTGTTGGCCACAGACAAGGATCGGCTGTGACAACCAATGTGGAGAAGTCCGAGTACATTCATGTCATTTTTTACGTAAGTCGCACACAGCGTTTATGTCACAACTTCCATTACCATTATAAGTGTCTGTAACCGACAGCATGGTGATGATCACAACAGCCACTTTCACCATCATCACCATTGTCGCCGTCATCATCATCATCGTCGTCGTCATCATCATCGTCGTCGTCATCATCGTCGTCGTTATCATCGTCGTCGTCTTCATCATCGTCGTCGTCATCTTCATAATCGTTGTAATTATCATAATTGTCATCGTCATCATTGTCGCCGACATCATCGTTGTCATCATCGTCGTCATCATCATGTTGATGTTCATCACCATCGTCGTCATCATCATCGTCGTCATCATCATCGTCATCATCATCGTCGTCATCATCATCGTCGTCATCATCATCGTCGTCGTCGTCGTCGTCATCATTATCATGATCGTCGTCATCATCATCACTTTCCGTTGTGCTCCTTACGGAGCATGAAGCCACCGCTTCAGCTGGACTCGCCAGCTCCAAACAGTCACGTGCTCTAGCAGTGCCAGTTTCTGTCACCATTTACAACATGCCTAAAGTAGCCGCAGTCCTATTCTTTGTTCATTTTCTCAGAGAGCCCCGGGATCTACACATCATCAGCACTATAGGCTACCTGTAATTATCACGTTCATCATCAAATTATCACAATTGTTTTATGCATTTATCGTCATCCCACCTCAGTTGCTTCTATCGTATCACTTTCAACATCACCATAACCACCACCGTCAACATCATCACGTGACCTTCATTATCGTTAACCTTCAGCTGCCCATGGAGTTGAGGCCTTGAACAAACACGTTATCATGTCACGTGCCATCAGGTCAAGGTCTTTTCTGCACGTTATCATTTTCATTATCGCCATATTTATCACCATTACTCCCGCCAACAACACGACAATAATCTTTTCCATGACTATTACAATTGCCACCATCAACATCATCAATATCATCAACACAAATCGCCATCATCACCTCCCATCGTTTTAATTATTATCATCGTTCTTCGAATTCTTCATGATTGTTGAAGTTTCCGAGCTGCCAACATTACTATCAATCCATTTAACGTTAAATATACATGTATGAATATATACGTATATATTCACACACACACACACATACACACACACACACACACACACTCACACACAGAATAGAACCTCGATAACTCGAACTATTTGTGATGGGGGGTAGTTCGGTTTTATGATTTTTCCGGAATTTCGAAAGCAACAAAAATGCTGTTCTGGAAACTAGTAAAAAAATTATTTAGTAATTAAAATAAAAACATACAAAAATCGAAATTTGCTTAACGTATTTTTATTCATGATTAAAAAAAACTAATGTAACTTTCATCAGCAACATTTTTGAGCTTCATTTCACTATTTCCAGGTCTGTGACTCTTTTCAGCCAGAGTAGTTTATTTGAATAACATTCATCTTGTTGCTGACACGAAACCAACGCAGTATGTAGCGCGGGAAATACCTCAACGCATGTAGACTTATCTTTTGATACGTCGTACAGTTTTGTGATACGTCGTACAGTTTTGTAATGCGTCGTACAGTTTTGTGATACGTCGTACAGTTTTGCTAACGAAAACCTGCTTTCTTCCTTTGAAAGTCTTTAAAAATCGTCATCTTTGATTCATGTGTTGAAAATGTCTGCTTCCATTTAGAAGACAATCCCACAGCTACAGTGCGGTAAAAGTAAAATTGTTGAAAGCACTAGACAATCACACTTAAACTGATGAATCGACCGGACCAATAAGACACTGTTTCCCACCTACACATTTTGATTCAGGTTAGCCATGCTCCTGGCTTTCTGGCGTCAGCAAAAGTACAATAATGGCTCGGTTGGATTATTGATGTTTCGAGTAATCGAGGATCTATTACATATCAGTTTCAATATAAATGATCAATCATTAAAGCATGGTTTCTTAACCTATTTTGTGTCATTGTGACGTGGAAATGTAATTAGTGATACAGTAATATGACAGCCCTTGCTTTCCCATTTAATGCCTACCATTTGCTAAAGCCAAACCACGCAATTTCTGACTGTCTGACTCACATTTTAATCCACGCCTCTTTTTGTCTACTTGACCATACCAAACGAGCTTGCAAGCTTGTTTACAAACTCCACAAACTGTCATTCATTCAGGGGAGCGAATCACGTTTGTTTACCTGAGTTTCTCACGCGAGCTGATTTGTCAATATTATGATCACTGGCAGATAACACGTGCAAAACGCGTGCAAGGTAACAGCTTTTGAAGTTTCTCTACGAGGGGAGCAAATCCTGTGATGTCCATACATTCAGGGAAAGGTATCTCTTTGATCTCGAGAAACAGGGAAATTCGCAGAACAGAGCCCGCTACATAGACTAATCTTTGTTGTCGTTAGCAGCGGCCGACAGAAGTGAACGAGGAACCCTCTATCGGGGGAATTAGTTTCCTGAATTTCTGCTATGCACGAGAAGTGCGAAAAGTAACAGCCTTCTGAGATCAAAATACGATGATCCTATATAAACTGCGTCTTCCTCTAACCATTATCAGTTGTCGCTCAGATTTTTTGGGATAATCTAGCTCGTTATTCTAGAGCCATTGTGAAAGTGTGTTATTAGCATTTCGTGGAGATTGTTTCATTTATGTTTGTGGTAATAAAAATTAGCATTTACGTGATTTGATGTGTTAAGTTTACCATTATAATTCCCTGGGATTTTCTAGGTGTTAAGACTAGCGAATTAAACAACGCATAGCTATTTTTATTCCAGATGTTTCAGTTGTAATGTAGATTTAATCACCCGCTATCACCCAGAAAGAGATGGTTTAGTTGACAAATAAATACACTAGGCGATTGATAATTGACGGAATACAATTCATTTCTAATTCATTAAGTGTAATTATATAAGTGAATAGTGTAATATCATGTGGCGAAACAAATAGCTAGTAATGACAAGCGATATTTGTATAAGTGCGATATTGGTTAAAGATTAAATAATAACTGACCAGACAGGATAGACTAGACATAACGTGCGCCTTTTAACTTAATCCGGAATGACGGAGAAGATGAGAGATTTCTCGTCCCCTTCCGTGTGTGTGTATATATATATATATATATATATATATATATATATATATATATATATATATATATATATATATATATATATATATATATATATATATATATATGGGGAGCCGCGCTGGTGTAATGGCTACGACGTTGTACTGGCGACCAGGTGTTCATGGTTCAAACCCGGCCGTCGGCGTTTGAAGAAATGTTTACGACCGGAAATTTGACTGAATAACCTGAACGGCTCCTGCACATAAATCCCGTGTGGATGGGAAGGAGCGAAGCTCCTGACCGGGTTGGAAGGAAAGTCCACTGACCCCCCAGCCTCGCAATGACATGTCATTGGGCCGAAAGAGCTGGAAAGCTCGAGTGCCGCTGGTTATATATATATATATATATATATATATATATATATATTATATATATATATATATATATATATATATATATATAACAACGGGCTCATCACCCGTTTGCCAGTCACTTTGATTACGGAAACAACAACAAACGGATTGATTTGTCGTTGCCCTAAAGACGCCATTAGGCGTGATGGGAACAACGGCTAAGAAAATCTATTTGTTGTGGACGGTCGCTGGCTAAGGACGGAAAAAGAGGAAGAAGAAGAATATATATATATATATATATATATATATATATATATATATATATATATATATATATATATATATATATATATATATATATATATATATATATATATATATATATATATATATATATGTAGATATTATTAGCAGTAAGTGTTTCATAATGTTCCTATATCCTTTAGGCAACTTGTTCAACGGCGACCAGCGTTTTTTACTTGGCCATATCTTGGGCAGTATCTCGATTTTTTTACTGAGTGGAAGTAAAGTTGTCTTCTGTTGGCTGACGCGTCTCCAAATTTCAGTTGTGAACAGGACGGGCCACAGAGACGAACGAACATTTTAATAAGTAAAATTGTAACGGGACGTACCAAATACCCAGATATATTTTCTTGTATTGCACACAACTACTTCCCCACAGCATTTAAATCTGCCAAAGTGTATCCCCTCTATAAATCTGGCTCACATAGTGATCCCAACAGCTACAAACCAATATCCCTTTTATCATCTCTTTCAAAACCACTAGAGAAACACATTTACAACACCACATTTCAACACTTAACAACAAACAAACTGCTCATTGATAGCCAGTCAGGTTTCAGACCCAAACATTCCTGTCACACAGCTTTCACCAAAATGGCAGACAACTGGCTGTCGAACGTAAATGATGGAAAATTTGGTGGTGCTGTTTTTGTTGACTTCAAAAAAGCATTTGACATGATTGACCACACTATCTTTGTTCAAAAGTTAGAAACCCTCAGAATAGGCCCTAATCCACTAAACATCATCAAATCATTCCTGGCAGATCGACAACAGTTAGTGCTTCACAACAACTCGACATCAGATTTCTCGAAGATAGATACAGGAGTACCGCAGGGCTCTATTCTTGGGCCCTACTCTTCGCAATGTTCATCAACGACCTGCTACTACATCTAAAATACTCAACTTGTGACCTCTTTGCAGATGATTGTACTATCTACACTAGTGACAATGACTGCGTGGCACTTGAAATGACTCTTCAAAGCGATGTAGACAATCTAACAAAATGGAGTAATATGAATCGTATGCGAGTAAACACAGCAGAAACGAAATCTATGTTGATTACCACCAGACAGAAACTCCTAAGCTGCACCAAAAGATCGCTACAGCTACACGCGGAATCAATACAAATTGAACATGTAACAGAACACAAAGTTCTAGGGTTCACGATTGACCAGCACTTAACGTGGAACTCCCATGTACGGAATTTAACCAAACACTTAGCTCAAAAGACGTACCAGCTAGCCAAAATAAAACACTTCTTAGACGCAGACACTAGACTATTATTCTACACCTCACATATACAGACACATCTAGATTACTGCTCTACACTATGGGATTGTTGCCCTGCTTCCACCTCGAAGAGACTGCACTCCCTGCAAAAGAGAGCAGTACGTCTGATCACCGATAATCGCACGACACCACACACAAGGACAGGAAAAGAACCCAAAATACTGTCGCTAAAAAAACGTCTTCTCCACAACACAGCCAAGCTGACTCACACAATTCTATCTAACAATGCCCCGTCGTACCTACGATCATTGTTTCAAACCAGTAGAAGAGAAGGACAACAATTACATCAGTTACGTCTGCCCAAACCTAGGATCGACCTGTTCAAAAAGAGTCTAGCCTACTCTGGTGTCTACTTATGGAACAGCCTTCCACACCACCTAAAAAGCCTACCTACACAATATTCTTTTAACAAAGCACTTTTCAAACACTTCCTCAACACTGATTATCTACCCCCATAGAAACAGCATTTGCCTGTCAACATCTCATCCATAGGTCAACATTTCTTTTCCTCCTCCGCTCGTTTTTTTGTGAATAATTTGTTTTATATTCATGTAATATTATTATTATATTCACTTTAAAATATTATTATATAATGTAATTTATGTGAGAATGTACCCACATAATACTGTACTTTAGAAAAGTGAGTCGTGTGAATGTACCCGCATACCACTGCACTTTAGAAATGTGAGTTTTTTTTTTTTTTTTTACTGCTCAAAGACTTTTCCTGCCACAGAAGTGCGTAAGAAAGCGTTATTATTATTATTATTATTTCATTTTCCACCAAGAATGTTTGGACATAAGCGAGAATGTGTTTATGTAATTTTTGTATTGATGATTGATGACACATTCAAAAATACAGATTAATTGTAGACGGATTGACCGCATGAGTGAGTGTCGGTATACAGAATTTATTTATTTTTATTTATTGTTTTATTTATTTTATTTTATTATTACTTTTTTCCCCCAATTACTAGCTTGTTTGTTTCAAAAAAAAAAACCTACTCATTTTTTTTTAAAAATTATGATTGCATAATGTAAATGAATGCTGTTATGGTAACTTTATAATGTTGCATGCCTTTAAATTAATGCTTAAAGCATCATGTGGGAATGAAAGGATATAGTATGCAAGATTAATGAGAGTGGAAGGGCAGAATGTTAGACGGGCCTGCGCGCCCAATTCTTTATCTTTCGAAAATAAAGTTCGTTCGTTCGTTCGTTCGTTCTTGCATTTTATCAGCCCATTGTGGTGAAATAACAATAACTGTTCTCCCGACTTCTGATAGTCGTTTTTATTCCAAGAGGATATTTATCCAGACGAGTCACGCTATTTCAGAATCGTCACCCACCAGATTTAGCCGGTAGGATCTATCTAATCAATCGCATAACAACATCATTAACAATTTGTAGCAACTAGCTGGTTCCAAATACCAGAAGTATTCGTTTTCCATTCCTTGCAGTGAACACTATATCTCGATTCTTCTAGCATTAACTAGTCAAGGTGACAATATCGATCCAGGATTACCTCACCAAACTTGGCGTCCACCTTTATAAAGTTACTGTTAAGGCTGGACTGGGGCCAAGTTTGCCACTGAAACCTGACATTACCAATATCGATAACTATATCCAGGATATTTATACATGACTGGAAATGACACCAGATTAGTCACGCTATTTCAGAATCGTCACCCACCAGATTTAGCCGGTAGGATCTATCTAATCAATCGCATAACAACATCATTAACAATTTGTAGAGAGAACGTGGCCACGTAAGAAACTATCTTATTTGGCTTTAACAATTGTTTACTTTACGCGGTAGCACGTATTAGGAATTTTGCTCACTTTACTGTCTATATACCATAACCTATTGCTAACCTTTTGACCTTTGGGGTTATTAACATGGTTGGTTTCTTATCATCTCACCGAGGGGAGGGCATATGCATTCTGTTCATTCTCTCTACGTAATTTTGATGTATTTGATTCTTTTGATATTCGATGTTGTGAAGTTTAAATGATAATAAACAACAAACTAACTAAACTTTGTGTGTTGGTCAGACCCATACCCAGTAACCATAGTTTTTCACGGTTGTGTGTTTTGTAGTCACATATTTGTGTGTGTGTGTGTGTGTGTGTGTGTGTGTGAGTGGTTAAACGTATATGTTACATGTATGGAGAGTAGGACTGTCATATAATAAATTACAGTCGTAAAGATAGGCTGGACTAGAGTGCCTTCTCAATCCAGAGACACATTCTACCCTTAAACTATTCACTCGTGAAATCTATTTCCTATACCTTTAACCTCACTTATTTACCACTATCACCTCTGCTCAGACGGGACCATAAATATCTTCTGACCTATCTTTAAAAATTTACGACAGTCATGGTCCACTTTGACTGTCCGATAAAGGCTGTGGTCCACTTTGATTGTCCGATGAAGGCTATGGTCCACTTTGATTGTCCGATAAAGGCTGTGGTCCACTTTGATTGTCCGATAAAGGCTGTGGTCCACTTTGATTGTCAGATAAAGGCTGTGGTCCACTTTGATTGTCCGATAAAGGCTGTGGTCTACTTTGATTGTCCGATACAGGCTGTGGTCCAATTTGATTGTCAAATAAAGGCTGTGGTCCCCAAGTATTGCCTGATGAAGGCAACTGACCCCCACCTGGAGAAAAAAATAGGTACTAGAAGCGTAATTTAAAAAAACTACATTTTAAATTTTATTTTAAGTACGCGGGCCCCTAGAATCCATTCATGGACCTCAAGGGGCCTGTGAACCATAGGTTAAGAAACCATGCATTAGAGAAACCATGCATTAGAGAAACCATGCATTAGAGAAACCATATAAGCGTATAATGTTTGCCCCTGTTAGCAAAGACAATGTTGTATAGAGTAAAGCCTGCATTCACAACAAGTTACATTATCTCTTACAGGGAACGTGTGATGTACTGAGAGAAATAGTTCCACCACCATCGGTTGTGAGAGACTACGGTGACTTCTCTCTCTCTCTCTCTCTCTCTCTCTCTCTCTCTCTCTCTCTCTCTCTCTCTCTCTCTCTCTCTCTCTCTCTCTATGTTTGTATTCTTCAAGGCGTGATGACGGAGGGTCGAGCAGATGCGGTGAGGCGGGAGATGACTTTCATAAATGGGTGCTTGCGTAAAACAGAAGGATTGAAATGGTTCAACAAGATCACTAATGTGGAACTGATGACAAGAACCAGACACGTACCAATGGAAAAAAAATGAGAAGACGATGTGGACGGATGGGCCAGACATTGAGCAAACTTAGTGATAGACAGCAATAGTCACGCGCGGAGAAGAGAACTTGAGGCGGAAATGAACATAATGAGGAAGATATGGAAAGACCTTGACCTGATGGCATGTGACAGGAGGACTTGGCATTAGTTTGTTGACGGCCTATGCTCTTTAATGAACTAAATGGTAATGAATGAATGAAAACGATATATGAAGAACGTGAACGGAAGGTACGGGCAGGAAGTATATAACTATTGCTCCTCATCATAGACCAGAAACTGCTAGAGACAGCACCATTGACAGAATACAAGAAGAACTTTGGCGCCTGCTCTAGCTAAGTAAGTGGGTCAACTGTTGTGACGAAGAAGAAACCTCAGACCTGAGGGCTGACGTGTTTCCTCACTTCCAGAATAGAAAACCTTTTATTGGCTGAGATGTTAGGACACTGGTCTCTCGTGGCAAAGATGCCTGGTTCCAGTCACGGTATCATCATTCTCCAGTCTACCCAGCTGCAAATAGGTACCTAACTTTGCTCTTGTGCTATGGAAAGAACAGGCAGCGAGGAAGGAAAATGGTCACCCCCATTTCTCATGTGCTGGACCTTGACCTAGTGTAGTGAAGGATCTAACAGTTCACTCGCTTACGGCAGTATCTGCTATGAGATTACCTTTACCATTTCCATAAGGAGGGAAGATGGACAGAAAGATCACAAGGAAGCTATCTTTACTTACACCGTATATCACTTTATGTCACTTCTCTGCAGTTCTTAGCACCGACGTACAATCAAAGGTCGCCTGTACTTATAATAACCTCGTATATAATTAATAGTTTCAGTTATTTCCTTTCAGCTCGTGTAAGGCACGTGACTTCAACAAAAACACGTCAAGTCTATTCTTGTCTTGTGTCATCCCATCAAGGTCTTTTCCTGTCTTGTATTATCCTATCAAGATCTTTTCCTGTCTTGTATCATCCTATCAAGATCTTTTCCTGTCTTGTATCATCCTATCAAGATCTTTTCCTGTCTTGTATCATCCTATCAAGATCTTTTCCTGTCTTGTGTCATCCCATCAATGTATTTTCCTGTCTTGTGTCATCCTATCTTACTGCCCCGAAAGAAGTAATGGAAAGATGGAAATAATATTTCTCAGAACTCCTTGATGGTGAGCAAGGTCAAGCATCAGAAATGATAACCACTAGCACAGAAGAGGAAACCAATGGTGATGAAGATGACATAAAGATGGAAGAACTGAAGGCAGCACTGGAGAAAATCAAGATGGGCAAAGCAGCAGGGCATGATGGTATAACACCAGAAATGGTTAAGTACATGGGAGCATCAGGTGACCTATTACTCTTAAGGGTTCTACAGGCAGCGTGGTGCAACAAGACCGTTCCAAAGGATTGGGAGATTGCCATCATAACACCAATTTTCAAAAAAAGGTGACAATCGACAATGTGGAAACCACAGAGGCATATCCCTTCTCAGTGTCCCTGGTAAAATCTACTCTAGAATCCTAGAGCAGAGACTCCGACGCCTTGCTGAGCCGCAATTGGATGAGATCCAGTGCGGATTCCGAGCAAACCGAAGTACTAAAGACCTAATCTTCACACTCAGACAGCTGAGTGAAAAGGCCCTTGAGTATAAGAGTGAGATCCATCTTTGTTTCATAGATCTGGAAAAGGCGTTTGACAGGGTCCCCTGGAGCAAACTTTGGGACTGTTTCGCAAGGAAGAACATTCCAGCACCTCTGATTCATGCTATACAGAGCTTCTACAAGTCTTGCAGAAATTATGTGAGGACAGCAAACCATACGTCAGAAGAGTTCAGGACCACCACTGTGTCGTGGAATATTCTAATCCACATATATAAATTATCAAGTAAATATAAAGCCTAATAAATACCTATAATAAAGAAAAGAGCAATGGTAAAATAACAGTGCTGTCACAAGGAATGTACTCGAAATCCCCTTTGTTTTATGCTTCGTCGGCAAATTGTAACGCTTTCACGTTGATAGTAAAAGCCTACTGTATTATTACCCGCGTTCTTCAATGAAACGTGTGCTGTATTTCTTGGAAAAACATTGAGATACCCAGCGGATCAATGACCTAATTTAAATATTTCATTCATTCCATTTTATACACGGCGGAACGAACGAACAGATGGACTAAAGGATAAAGAGAGAGGGAGGGCTGAAAATCAGGAACGCATGCAACACGCGTCGCGCGATACACAATTACTACTATCACGCGTGTAAGGCCACATGCACTAACTTTTTTTTTCAGACGGACAGTGATAAATTCACTACCCTTCCCAGAGTTAGGTTTTTAAATCCTGAAAAACGCTTATTAGAAAAGATGACAATAGATGGGTTTACGTTTGAAAACATTACAGTACCCAGACAGCACATCTTCGAAACAGGAGGTAGAAGAAATTGCATATTTTGAACGCAGCCACTTAGCTCTTTTAAATTTGTTTAATTGGGTTCCTTAGGGCTTGCTGACAAAGAATATGTAAAACGTTACGCAAATAGTCTAGGAATTAACAAGTTATAGCCAAAATAAAATGATAGTGCTGTCAGACAACACCCAAAATCAGCATCGCTCAGTGGTAGATTTTTTTACACCACCATTGTACGGGAAATGGGCCACAAGTTACATTTGAACTGATTGGCTGGAATGATATGTAAGGCTAAACACGATTGGTCGGGCTATAAATGCTATCCTTGGTTGTTAGGGGAGACGTAGGAAGTTAAAATTTTTTCAAACACTTGTCGAAACGTGGCTCCATTGGCTAGACTCGCTGATATACTCACTTAGGAGCGTTAGTTCGAGACCACTAGTCAAATAAGCTTGATAAAGCAACAGTGCGTTGAAGCCAGCTCATATTTTTGCTAAATAAAAGCCTGGAACATAAGCAGATGGGAATTTGTGCCAGTAGTTGTGCCAGAATTCATTGCTAATCAACGTATCTGTGTTTGTTTCCATGAATTGTGGTAAGCTTGAAACATTCAGTATCTTTTAATGAAAATTGAATGTGAATTGTTAATTTATGCCTGTATATATGTGTAGTTCAGTAGCAAACATGATGTAAAGCCTATAATGCTCCAGCCTGAACAGAAGGTGTCGGAGGAAAGTAAAACTGCATGGAATGGCCAAACAGTACACTGACACCTAGATTATTGATTAGACAGAAATAATGCTGGAAGTGCAGAGGCGTAGTAACCATTAAGGAGGTAAATACTGGTATAAAGTATTTCAGATGAAGCTGACAGTTGGCCTAACGCTCTGAACTCAATGTTTGTGATGTATTGTGCTCAGTGTAAAAAGAGAGTATAAATTAGTTATGAAGTAGAAGGTACATCCTTCTTGTTTTCAGGGACCGTGGTCTTGATGGTATTGAGCAGCACCTGGTCAGAGCTTTGCTGAATCCAGAGTCGGACAGCATACTCCTTGGTCCATTTAGCTATCAGTGAGGTGTCTCCAGAGCCCAGGGGAGAATCGAGCAGAGGAGTCTTTCCTGCCGCCATCACGCAAGATAAGCTGATGTGGCCAGCTGAGCTCAACATTATGTACCCCCATCTTAAAATGACCTTGTAAAAATAACATTAAGAGGGGAATTAAATTGTTTTAATATCAGGAACTGAGAACATCTCCAATACTAGTTCCAATAAAGACAAACTATTGAAGTCATGATGACAAATACCAACAGAGCTTGAACAAAACAAAACCAGTATTACCTCATATTACTACTACACAACTGACACACATAGGATACTTTTAATAATATATGTCACTACAATATTCATATTGATAAATTCTGTACATATAACTTGTAATTAAAATTGATTGTGATTCCTGGTTCCCTTTGTATTTGAATCAGGACACATATTCATTCATAACAGCAATGAATACATATTGTTATTTGAAAAGTTATCAGTGACTCCTTTAAGATATCCTTTAGAGTGTTATATGTATGTGAGTGTCACAGTGTTGTCAAGTGTGGTGGAATAAATTAAATTGTTTATCTGTCTGTTGTTGTTATGACTTACACTTCATCATACACATACCCTAGACATACAACGTAGTCATCACACTATTCCAGAATAATTCTGACTGAGGTATACATATGTGGCAGCAAGTAAGGTTATATATAATACACTACTCTTATTAGATATATATACCTTCACAGCTGATCTCAGTCAGTACACTAAGTCCCCTATAAATATTTATAACATCCCACTTCACCACATATATTGGGGTCTCGCTCCGGGATTTTGAATCTTTCCCTATTAAAAATATTGGGGGTAATTCACTTCAGGGAATATAAGAATTAAAAGGTATCCTTGGGTGGAATTAAATAAGGTTGAGCTCACGGTGCCTGTGTTGTCCATTAGATATATATTTAGAGATTAAATTGTTGGTTAGACATTGTATAAATTTACCTGATAGACAATGGCGGACCTGGCCAAGTTTCGATCTGCTGCTGTTCAGACTGCAAAAGAGTTAGGATTAGATGGGCAAGTTATGGTTGCCTATGTCACTACGGAATGTGACAAATTTATTGAACGCGAAGAAAGAAGGTTTGAAGCCGAAAGAAAGTTAGAGGCTGAAAAAGAAATTAAGAGGTTGCAGATTGAGGCTGAGGCTAAGAAATTGGAGGCAGAAAGAGAAGACAGAAGATTGGCTGCAGAAAGGGAAGAGAAGAAATTAGCTGCAGAAAGGGAAGAGAAGAAATTAGCTGCAGAAAGGGAAGAGAAGAAATTAGCTGCAGAAAGGGAAGAGAAGAAATTGACTGCAGAGAGGGAAGCAGAAAAGGAGGAGAAGAGATTACAAAGGGAACATGAGTTACGACTAAGGGAGTTTGAGTTTCAGGGCCATGCTCCTGAAAATGGTGCCAGTCCCTTTGCCTCTGATGCCACTGCTAGCCAAGGAGCCTCAACCTCAGCTATGAATTTTCATTTAGATCATTTTGTTGAGAAAGACGATGATATAGAGAGCTACCTAAATAGGTATGAACTATTAGCTACCACGTATGGGTTAGAGAGAGAAAGGTGGAGCTTAAAGTTATCTCAAGGACTTCGTGGGGCAGCTTATGAAGTTTTTGCAAAAATGAGCAGAGGTGATCAGGAAAATTATGACATGCTAAAGCAGGCTCTTTTGTTAAGGTATGAAAAGAATGCAGAATTTTATAGGAAAAAATTTAGGAATGCTAAACTACTGTCAGGTGAAACCTATCACCAGTTCTCTGCACGAATAGAGACATACTTGGAGAAATGGACTTCTCTGGGGAAAACCCAAGATCTTAAGGAAATGGTCCTTATAGAGCAATTAAGAGAGTCCATGGCTCCAGACCTGAGAAAGTTTCTCATGGAACAAGGGGCAGAGAGGCTGGGTGAGTTGCTAAATGTTGCTGAAAGGTATCAAGCAGCTCAAGCAGAGGTAACAGGTAATAAAAAGAAACAAGTGGATAACTTTAGGGCACCACAGAACTTTAATAAATTTGATCCTAAGGATCAAAACAAAGGTAAGCACCAATTTGATAGGCCACGGTATGAAAATAAAAATAAATTCCCACAATTCGATGAAAGGAAATATGATGAAAGAAAATCTTTCAACCAAGGAAAAAGGTGGTGTAAAAATTGTAAGATGAACAATCATGACACTGACCATTGTAGAAGGAAACCTCCTCATTGTGCTGCTATGACATCGGGGAAAAAGGAAAAGAAGGTCAAACCTGAAGAACTACAGGAACCATACCACCCCCCAGTGTGTGAAGATGTCATCTGTAATGGTGTCACTATAAGGTGTTTATATGATACCGGTTTAGATTACGATTCCGTTGTGAGTTCTCACCTGGTGCAGGCCGATCAATACACCACAGAAACAGTGGAGATTCAAACTGCAACCAAGGATGTAGCTACCATGACACTTCCCGTCGCCCGAATAAAAGTGAAAACGCGATATGTGGAAGGAATCATAAAAGCAGCAGTGATAAATGAGCCAATCTACCCTCTAATATTGGGGTGTAGATATGTCTTCTTGGGGAATCCCAAGAGACCTGTGATATTGGCAACAGTGCAGACCAGATCACAGTCAAAAAAGGAGGAGGATAATCCCATAAATACTCACCCAGATGAGATGAGGAAGGCACAGGCTGAGGACAAAACACTCAAGCCATGTTTCAAGAAGTTGCCCAAATCTCATACACCTCCAGGCAAGGGAGAGTTTTATATGAAGAACAAACTGATATATAGGAAGGCTGGATCTGAATCCAATGGTCACGGACAGCTGGTCCTTCCCACTTCATATAGGACTAAAGTGTTGGAACTAGGGCATGCGATTCCCTTCAGTGGTCATATGGGAATCAGCGCAACAGGACAGCGAATAGCTTGTCACTATTTCTGGCCAGGAATAACTGAAGATATCAAACGATATGTAAAATCCTGTCCAGAGTGCCAACGAGTAGCACCTAAACATTGGACTGCACCAGCAACTCTGGGGGAAATGCCCATAGTGGGAACACCCTTTGAGAGAGTTGCCGTGGATCTTGTGGGACCTCTCACCCGAACCAAGAGAAGGAACAGCTACATTCTGACTCTGGTGGACACTTGTTCTATGTGGGGAGAGGCTGTAGCCCTGTCATCGATTGATTCTAAACATGTGGCAGAGGCATTGCTCACAATTTTCACAAGGTTAGGCTTTCCCAATCAAATCTTGACTGATAATGGCTCTCAGTTCAAGGGGAAACTAACTGAAGAAGTTTTCAGGATCTTCCAGGCCAAACACTTCCATTGTAGTGTGTATCATCCCCAAGGGAACGGCCAAGTGGAAAGATTTAACGGCACATTGATGTCGATCCTGAGAAAGTTGGCACACGAAAAACCAGATACATGGGACCAGTACCTGCACGCCGCCCTCTTTGCTTATCGGGAGGTACCCCATAGTTCAACCGGTATGGCCCCGGCAACATTATTGTTTGGAAGGCCAATAAAAGGTCCACTCGAAGCTTTGTTAAGAACGTGGACTGATGAAAAGGCAGAGGAAAACATTACATCTTCATACCAATATGTGAATGAGCTGACCACTCGTTTAAAAACTGGCTGGAAACTTGCCAATGAAAATTTGAAACAAGCCAGGAAGAAACATGCTGCCTATTATAACAGGAAGGCGAAAGACAGAAATTTGGCTGTGGGAGAGAAAGTACTGCTTCTTTTGCCCGGGAGTCAGAATAAGTTACAAATTGGATGGCAGGGTCCATATACAGTTTTAGAGAAGGTATCTAGAACAAATTATAAGATAGATAAGAAGGGGAAAGAAAAAATCTATCATGTGAATCTCCTGAAGAAATATTTGGAAAGAGAACATCAGGAGGAGACACACTTGTTGACCTTGTCCATCGCCATGGAGATGAAAAAGGAACCACTTTCATCATTTGAGTATCCATTACACCCCTGTGAGACAGCAGCACAGGTGAAAATCAGTACACATTTAACGAAAACTCAGAAAGAGAGAGTGCAACAGGTTCTAAATAATCATGCAGAGGTGTTAACAGACCGACCAGGGCATACAAACCTATTGGAATATGATATGAAACTGATAGACCCCACACCTGTCTGTATGAAACCATATTCGATTCCGTTTGCTAAGGAGAAAGCTTTGAAGGAAGAGATAGACTATCTATTGAAGGAGGGAATTATTTCACACAGTGAATCCTCATATAGTTCCGGTGTTGTACTCTTAAGGAAGCCCTCTGGAGAACATAGACTCTGTATAGATTACAGGAGACTGAATGCTATTACAGAAGGACAGGTGGATCCATTGCCGGATACAAATCAGCTGTTTGCCAGACTAAATAAAGCTAAATATTTCTCAAAAGTGGATCTGAGTAAAGGATACTATCAGATTCCAGTAAAGCCTGAGGTTAGACCATACCTAGCTTTTAGTACCTCAGAAGGACACTATGAGTTTAATAGATTGCCATTTGGATTGAAGAATGCGCCTAGTGTCTTCTCTAGAATGATGAGAAAGTTATTGGACCCTCTGAATAATCCATGTATAACAAATTTCATGGATGATATCCTTATAGCAACAGAAACATTTGAGGAACACATTGACTCTCTGAAGATGCTGTTTGATCGACTTGGGGAAGCAAATTTAACAGCCCGACCAACCAAATGTTGCGTTGGATGTAAAGAATTGGAATTTTTGGGACACACAGTTTATCAGGGAAACATGACCCCTGACCCAAAGAATTTAGAGAAACTACAGAAAGCCCCGAGACCACAAACCAAGAAGGACGTGAGATCCTTTGTCTCATTATGTGGTTTCTACCAGAAGTATATCAAAAACTTTAATTCCATATGTGCACCGTTAACTGATTTGACACGTAAAGGACATCCAGATCGCATTACATGGACACCACAATGTGAAATGACTTACCAAGAATTGAAGGAAAAGCTCACAAGTAAACCCATTTTGAAATTACCTGACTTAAGTCAAGAATTCATAGTAAGGACGGATGCAAGTAATATTGGGTTAGGTGCAACTCTACTACAGAAATCAGATGCATTGGATGGGGAATTAAGCCCAGTGGCATATGCTAGCAGAAAATTGAATAAAGCCGAAATCAATTACTCAACTAGCGAAAAAGAATGTCTTGCAGTAATATGGGCAATAAAGAAATTCAATATTTATCTGTATGGGAAGGCCTTTAAGTTGCAAACAGACCACAAACCTTTATCGTTTCTAGCACAGGCTAGGCATGAGAACTCCAGGTTACTCCGATGGTCTTTACTTTTGGCTCCATATAATTTTAGCATTGAGTATATATCTGGAAAAACAAATTTGGGAGCGGATTTCTTAAGCCGCCATCCGTGTGATGAGAATCACCGTAAACCCCAGAACTAATAATAAATTTCTCTATGTGTATATAGAATAAAGGACTGACATATAATGTCTGTTTTAAGAGGGGAGATGTCGTGGAATATTCTAATCCACATATATAAATTATCAAGTAAATATAAAGCCTAATAAATACCTATAATAAAGAAAAGAGCAATGGTAAAATAACAGTGCTGTCACAAGGAATGTACTCGAAATCCCCTTTGTTTTATGCTTCGTCGGCAAATTGTAACGCTTTCACGTTGATAGTAAAAGCCTACTGTATTATTACCCGCGTTCTTCAATGAAACGTGTGCTGTATTTCTTGGAAAAACATTGAGATACCCAGCGGATCAATGACCTAATTTAAATATTTCATTCATTCCATTTTATACACGGCGGAACGAACGAACAGATGGACTAAAGGATAAAGAGAGAGGGAGGGCTGAAAATCAGGAACGCATGCAACACGCGTCGCGCGATACACAATTACTACTATCACGCGTGTAAGGCCACATGCACTAAATTTTTTTTTCAGACGGACAGTGATAAATTCACTACCCTTCCCAGAGTTAGGTTTTTAAATCCTGAAAAACGCTTATAAGGAAAGATGACAATAGATGGGTTTACGTTTGAAAACATTACAGTACCCAGACAGCACATCTTCGAAACAGGAGGTAGAAGAAATTGCATATTTTGAACGCAGCCACTTAGCTCTTTTAAATTTGTTTAATTGGGTTCCTTAGGGCTTGCTGACAAAGAATATGTAAAACGTTACGCAAATAGTCTAGGAATTAACAAGTTATGGCCAAAATAAAATGATAGTGCTGTCAGACAACACCCAAAATCAGCATCGCTCAGTGGTAGATTTTTTTACACCACCATTGTACGGGAAATGGGCCACAAGTTACATTTGAACTGATTGGCTGGAATGATATGTAAGGCTAAACACGATTGGTCGGGCTATAAATGCTATCCTTGGTTGTTAGGGGAGACGTAGGAAGTTAAAATTTTTTCAAATACTTGTCGAAACGTGGCTCCATTGGCTAGACTCGCTGATATACTCACTTAGGAGCGTTAGTTCGAGACCACTAGTCAAATAAGCTTGATAAAGCAACAGTGCGTTGAAGCCAGCTCATATTTTTGCTAAATAAAAGCCTGGAACATAAGCAGATGGGAATTTGTGCCAGTAGTATGTGCCAGAATTCATTGCTAATCAACGTATCTGTGTTTGTTTCCATGAATTGTGGTAAGCTTGAAACATTCAGTATCTTTTAATGAAAATTGAATGTGAATTGTTAATTTATGCCTGTATATATGTGTAGTCCAGTAGCAAACATGATGTAAAGCCTATAATGCTCCAGCCTGAACAGAAGGTGTCGGAGGAAAGTAAAACGGCATGGAATGGCCAAACAGTACACTGACACCTAGATTATTGATTAGACAGAAATAATGCTGGAAGTGCAGAGGCGTAGTAACCATTAAGGAGGTAAATACTGGTATAAAGTATTTCAGATGAAGCTGACAGTTGGCCTAACGCTCTGAACTCAATGTTTGTGATGTATTGTGCTCAGTGTAAAAAGAGAGTATAAATTAGTTATGAAGTAGAAGGTACATCCTTCTTGTTTTCAGGGACCGTGGTCTTGATGGTATTGAGCAGCACCTGGTCAGAGCTTTGCTGAATCCAGAGTCGGACAGCATACTCCTTGGTCCATTTAGCTATCAGTGAGGTGTCTCCAGAGCCGAGGGGAGAGTCGAGCAGAGGAGTCTGTTCCTGCCGCCATCACGCAAGATAAGCTGATGTGGCCAGCTGAGCTCAAAATTATGTACCCCCAGCTTAAAATGACCTTGTAAAAATAACATTAAGAGGGGAATTAAATTGTGTTAATATCAGGAACTGAGAACATCTCCAATAATAGTTCCCATAAAGACAAACTATTGAAGTCATGATGACAAATACCAACAGAGCTTGAACAAAACAAAACCAGTATTACCTCATATTACTACTACACAACTGACACACATAGGATACTTTTAATAATGTATGTCATTACAATATTCATATTGATAAATTCTGTACATATAACTTGTAAGTAAAATTAATTGTGATTCCTGGTTCCCTTTGTATTTGAATCAGGACACATATTCATTCATAACAGCAATGAATACATATTGTTATTTGAAAAGTTATCAGTGACTCCTTTAAGATATCCTTTAGAGTGTTATATGTATGTGAGTGTCACAGTGTTGTCAAGTGTGGTGGAATAAATTAAATTGTTTATCTGTCTGTTGTTGTTATGACTTACACGTCATCATACACATACCCTAGACATACAACGTAGTCATCACACTATTCCAGAATAATTCTGACTGAGGTATACATATGTGGCAGCAAGTAAGGTTATATATAATACACTACTCTTATTAGATATATATACCTTCACAGCTGATCTCAGTCAGTACACTAAGTCCCCTATAAATATTTATAACATCCCACTTCACCACACACTGGTGTAAGACAAGATGATATCCTGTCACCTTATCTTTTCATACTCCTCATGGTGATGTTATCAAGGCATGTATGGAGAGAA
The DNA here is from genome assembly GCA_024509875.1 of Oreohelix idahoensis. Lineage (NCBI taxonomy): Eukaryota > Metazoa > Mollusca > Gastropoda > Stylommatophora > Oreohelicidae > Oreohelix > Oreohelix idahoensis. Next base: position 118,308 of record JAMPIV010010282.1, read on the forward strand.
CAAGAAAGTATTCAGTGGGGTACTGGAAGATGAAACAGGTAAGTATTTCAGAGCTGGCATTTGCTGATGATGTTGCCCTGATTGCTAAATCAGAGGCACATCTCCAATCCAACCTGCAAGTCTGGAAGGAAGAGCTGGAGAAGAGAGGGATGGTCATAAGGAGCTCTAAAACAAAATCCATGGTGATGTCACGAGAAGAAAGAAGACATCAGATTAAGCTGGGAGAACAGGTCCTGGAGCAGGTCGACCACTTTAAATATCTCGGAGCTATTATAGACCGAACGGGAGGCATCAAAGAAGAGTTGGCCACTCGTAAAGCAGCAACTGGGAGACTTTTTCAGTCCATAAATCGAGGATTCCTCAGCAAGAGAGAGGTTGGTAAGAAAACGAAAATGGCTGTATACCTCTCCACCTATGTCCCAGTCTTGACATATGGATGCGAGTCATGGGCAATGACTTCAACCCACAAAAGCCAGATCCAAACCTCAGAAATGAGGTATCTGAGGAAGGTGGTTGAAGGAACAAGAAGAGACATGGTCCGCAACCAGACGATACGTCAAGGCCTAAAATCCCACCCCCTGCAGACCCAAGTAGAACAGTGCCAACTAAGATGGTTTGGCCATGTCTGCAGAATGGGAGAAGATCGGCTACCACGACAAGCATGGGAAACAAAGAGCCATGATCCAGACCCCCAGGACGACCCAGAGTCCGCTGGGAGGACAACATTAGACAATCTTTGAAAGACCGAGGACTATAATGGAACCAGTCCAGGAAGAAGACAGCCGATAGGATAGTCTGGCGCTCTCTCTTTCAAACCTCTACACCTCACGGTAGAATGGGAACGACTAAGTAAGTGTCATCCTATCCAGTGTTATTTTGGTGAAATAAATCCTAGCTCCTCAAAGACTGTTTAAATCCTCTTCTTCGGGGAACGTTTATTTCGTTACTGTTAGTTGGATTTCAGTTTATATCACATTAATTAGTCCAGGTAAAACTTAACAGTGCTCACAGTGTCAGTAGCTTGTGATTCCAATATATAAAGGAATGTCAGGTATGTAACTTCTCTCAGTATAAAAATTCCTTGTCACACCACAAATGGTCGATAGTCGGGAAATGTCAATGTTTGATTATGTCGCCACAACGGGCTGAATGTATATGAAAATTGAGAACAAGAAATCTGGAGAGCTATAGGTCCAGTTAAAATTTACTCTTAATATTCTTTGGGTTGGTACTCTGTCTCTTTCTGGGTGTAAGCAAAAGGCCAGACAGGTTCACCTTGAAAACCCGGTAGTTGTATAAGAATGTTCTTTGTGTATTGTTGGACTTAGGTCCGTTATTCTCAGATTAGACCGCTGGTAGATTTTGGGTTTGACCCAGTACTAAATATAGGAAGAAACAATACAAAATACTTAACCACAATATATTATTCTCAAACCTATCCTAACCCGCGTAAAATACAATATTATTATCCACGTCGGTTATTTAACTTAAATTAGAACTACAAGCTTAGAGCTTATCTTATTGTTTAAAAACCCCGTGAAATAAATTCTAGTCATTTACAAAATTAATCATCGTGAATTAGAAATAAATATATATTTCATCAGTACTCATAATGAATAGTGCATTTACTAGTCGATTAAAATATCTCTTACTGGTTAATATCAGTTAGTTAGATTAACGCTACAGCCGGAACAATTTTTCTATAGATTATTTTAATTCTGCTAGTCAATTAACACACAACAAAATCCTAGTGAAATATAATGATGGACCTAATAATTAAATCCCTAAAACTTCTAGTATAATATTTACCGCAAACACAGAAATTTAGAACTACTCCAATCGAAAATACTAAGAAATCCACTTTAACGATGGTCTAGAAATCGAAGCTAGTTGGTTCTGAAAAATCCTGTGGGTACTGAATAATGGATTTAAAAGGGCGCGGTATATATCTTAACTAGGTAGAAATTCACTAGCACTTCCTAGTTTTTACACCTTCGCTCAGATTTCGGAGATTTCTCCGGTTAATCTGCGAATCAAAGCTAAAATTGCCACCTTTTACCGCTTGCAGACTCTGGCAATGAGCGAACGGTCTTTTGATCTGGCAACTCTCACCGTTTCTACTACGTTCCAGGCGAACGGAGGTGGGGGAGAACTGTGAAAATCTTCCCTTTTCTCTCAGATTTATTCCCCCTGACCAATGTCTACCGAAAATACGTCTTAACTTCATTAACTTATCTCCCCCTTTGCCAAAAGTACGACTTTTTGAATAGTCGCCCTTGGGTCTCTACAAATCTACCACCCCGTCCCCTCTCTACGCGTTCCGTTTACCTGTCACTATTATAACGGTCTGATTGTAAACGTTCCCAGTGGCTATAAGAGAGTAGAGGAAGAAAGAAAAATATAGGCGTGGCTAAATTAAGAAAGAGACATATCTAAGTGTAGGAGAGTTTTACGTTATCAAAACGTGCAAAACTAATAAGGAAGCCCGGTGAAAGCCAGGTGGAAGAAGAATGTAGATATATGAAATCTATTTTCATAACCTCTGTCACAATGGGGCTGGTAACATCATTATGTAAAACAAAAGTCAGAAACTACCATCCTGACATATAGATGTGAGCAAGGCCGTAGATATGACTTAATATCATAAGGGGCGGGAAGGGTTTATACAAAAATTTCGGCACAAAACATGTTTGGTACAGTATATTTCCCCCACAAATTTTTTTCACCAAACCCTAAAAGGGGGAGGGGGGGGTGTTTAAACCCCCTCCCCCCCCCCCCCCCCCCCACCGTATTTATGGCCCTGGAAGTGAGTCATGGACAATTAATAAACAAATAGGGAAGTCACTGGTGGCAACAGAAATGTAGTTTTACAGAAGAATGTTAAAAATACCATGGACAGCCAAAAAAGAGTGATGTGGATGTCCTAAAAGAGGCCAATGCACAAAGGGCACTTATTTCACAAGCTAGAAAGAAACAATCCACTTTTTTGGGCATGTTATGAGGAGAGGAAAGCTGGAATATATCGTAACAACAGGTAAGATTGAAGGAAAAAGAGATAGGGGAAGACAAAGAGAGCAAATACTGGACAGTTTGACATCGTGGCACGGAAAGAAGTCAACAGCAGAATTGATAAATTGCACTGGAGACAGGAAGTTGAGGAGAGACATGATCTCCTACGCCACTAGGCACGGTACTACTTACTTTATTTACTTAATAATATAATGTTCGTTGAAAATGTTTTCAAATTAAAAGATTCTGAATTTTAATCATAAGTAATCTAAATTATCATCGCACTCAGAAACTGAGCACAAAGGATAATAATGGTAAAGATTATCGTGGTGGCTTTTTTAAAAATGTCACTGAAGACGATATTAGAAGCGGCGTTTAATAGTGTCGGCCATGTTTTAGGCGATTGGCAGTAGCCTGCGGTAGCAGACATAACACTGACGATAATACGATTGGTTGTGGTGATGAGGGCAAAGATGTTTATTATTATGGTTATAGTAATAATAATACAAATAACTTTGTTTTTAATCCCTAGTTAACCGGACAAAGTCAGTTCAGAAGGTAAGTAGTTATTAATTGTTAGCAATCTTCTAAATGTATCAGTTGTCAACGGATGTTTGGGGATGATATTGATTGTGGATGCTCCATAGCTAGCTTTGGTAAACTGACTTCTGAAACATCTCGTGAACTCCCTGAGGTAGAAGGATCATTATCCTTCTATTTACAACTCTGCCAAGAGTAATTTTGTGCGAAGGTAGACACCTTTGAAAACCCACATTATATACTCTAGGTTTTGGCCACTATTGGACCCCTACTGCAAAGCGAGGGGAGGCAACCAGTGACAGTATGTGAGCTGACTGATTAACGTAAAACGGTTTAGGCCGCTTACACAAGAGCGTTTCTTGACGCGCGTTTCTCACGCGTGACGAATGAAGGAGTAAGGGATTTACAGGCTGCTCAGCCGAGCGAGACTGTCTGTAAATCCGTACTCTTTCATTCGTCACGCGAGAGAAACGCGCGTCAAGAAACGCTCGTGTGTAAGCGGCCTTAGTCTCATACAAGAGCAGTGTATGAGGTGTCATCAGTCAGTCTGCTGCGAATGTACACACTATTGTGAGTTCGGGCTATTGATCAGAAGATAAGCGTGAATTGACAAGGGGTCAGTTGAGGAGAGGAAAGAGTGTGCGAGCGGAACGAGGCAGTTCGATGTTAGTTCTCAGACTGGCAGGTTGTTTGCTTGTAGTTCCGACTGTGAGGTTTGCTGTCATTTTGAGACGATGTATACCTTCATTTTATTGAATTACTGCCCACGGTATCCGCGTGATGTGTTTACAATATATTGAATCGGAGACTAGAAACACGATGTTGTTTAATCATTTCAATTACATGTGAAAGGTAAAAAAAGGGCAGTCCTACAGAAGGTACTGCCGTAGGGGAGTGAAGTGTTAGAGACTTCACCATACTAGGTTCATCATCGAGAGGTGAGGTAACTACCCCCCTTCACCGCTGCCTTTTCATTCCCTAACTCAAAGTCAGGTACCCATTTTCAGCTGGGTAAACTGGAGCGTGTCGGTACCGTGATTCGAACCCGTCACCATTGCTGCGAGAGACCAGCGCTCTAACCACTCTGCCAATCGGACGCTCATATGAAAGGTATGTGTCGTTATTATAGAAGGAGTATTGTCACTCTAGACAACGAGGCCAATAGCGTGTCCCATTTTAGCATATGTCCATAGAATTGGGACGTGACAGCAGTATATCTAAGTATGTTTGTGTGTGTGTATATATATGTTTGAGGGAGAATACCGAGCTTCCCGACAGCAGTGCCTTGAACGAAGTAAAGTCTTATGTCCACGTTTCCAATGAAAGCTTTGTTGTCGTGAACGGGGCATTGTTTTAATGCTGGCACCAGAAAGTTGAAAAGTGTGCCTGAACAGAACCAAAACCTTAACAGTGAGTTTTAGGTGGGACAGAGTGTCTGTTTTTAGGTCTCAAATGTATCAGGTCAGTTCGTCTTTTTGCTTAGTGCGAGTGTGATTGTCTAGTGTATATTCAGTATTGCTTTTACCATAGTTTAACAGTACGTATTCTTCTAAAAGGAAGCAGAAATTTTCAACAAATTTTCCAATCGACCTGCCGGCTACGTGGAGAGGGGGAACATGCTGCATGGACAACAGTTTTATCTCCATATAATTGTGCCCAAGTCCCGAGTCCTGGAGAGGACCTCGCAAGGCTAAAGGCTAAAACGACAATAAGAGGGTCACTATAAGAAACTTGTTATTCGACGATAACGCAGTGAGATCTTGATGAATCGCTTCTCTCAAGCAAGGAAAAAATCTGACCTCTCAATAACTCCAAAGAAAACAAATTTTCTGGGTCGGAACGTGGACGTTGCACCAGTTATCACTATAAACTTGCAGTGGTGCACTACTTCACATACCTGGGGTCTACCATCAATGGCAGACTCTTTCATGGACACAGAAATTGACAGCTGCATTAGTAAAGCTGCAACCATCTTTGCCCGCCTCACAACCCGTGTTTGGGGAAACTCCAAACTCACAATGAAGAGCAAAGCTGTGGTATATAATGCCTGCGTCATTAGCACGCTTCTATATCGCAGCGAGACATGGACAGCCTATGATATTGTTATTGTTGATAAGAATCGACATCATTGTACTCCGGGCAAACCTATAGGTGCTTAGTCTTCCTGAGCAAATGCACAAATGTCGAGGTGCTGATCTTCGAAGGATGTATACACTGCTGTCCCATAACTTTATCAGATGCAATCAATCAATCAATCAATCAATCAAAACTCTTTAGCTCCCCGAGGAGCAAAGGCCTTCAACAAGCACATGCCAAGTCTTCCTGTCCTGTGCCATCCGCTTCACTTTCCCTGCGGATTCCAGAACAAGGACCGCCTTGTAATGCTATCAACAGGTCTCCTCAGTGTGTGTCCTACCCATCGCCAGCGTCTTCTTCTCAACTCTTGTTCCACTGGCACTTGTCTGGTTCTTGTCATCAATTCCACATTTGTGACTTTGTCATACCATTTCAGTCCTTCTATTCTACGCAAGCACCCGTTTATAAAAGTCTGTAGCTTTTTGGTTGTTGTTTTTGTTGTTCTCCATGTCTCAGAGCCATACAATAAGACTGACTTGACATTTGAGTTGAAGATTATTATTCATTTGACAGTGTAGACAGAGAATCACTTTGGGAATTGATAAGGCATTATGGAGTTCCCATGAAGATCATTAACTTAATAAAGAAGACCAATGAAGACATGGCATGCAGAGTTCTTCATGAAGGACAACTTACAGAACCGTTTAGGATTAGAACGGGAGTGAGACAGGGATGCCTGTTGTCTCCATTTCTTTTATTACTAGCAATAGATTGGGTTATGAGAACATCGACAACACACAACAGAAATGGAATCCAGTGGACTCTGACTAAGCAGTTGGATGATCTGGATTTTGCTGATGACTTGGCTCTTCTGTCCCATAACTGTAATCAGATGCAGGACAAATTGAAAACACTCGATGAGAGGTCACAGCAATTGGGTCTGAAAATACACAAGGAAAAGACAAAAAATAATGAGAATAAATGCAGGTAATGATAACAGAGTTGAACTTGAAGAAACACCAGTACAAGATGTAGATTCGTACACATATCTTGGCAGCAATATAGACAAAGTTGGAGGGACAGACAGTGATATCAAAATAAGAATACAAAAAGCAAGAGGAGCTTTCATTGCATTGGGAAATATATGGAGATCAAGAGAAATCGGATCCAACACAAAAATAAGAATCTTCAACTCAAATGTGAAGTCAGTCCTATTGTATGGCTCTGAGACATGGAGAACAACAAAGACAACAACCAAAAAGCTACAGACTTTCATAAATGGGTGCTTGCGTAGAATAGAGGGATTAAAATGGTATGACAAGGTTACCAACGTGGAACTGAGGACAAGAACTAGACAAGTGCCAGTGGAACAAGAGATGAGAAGACGATGGCGATGGATAGGAAACACATTGAGGAAACCTGTTGATAGCATTACAAGGCAGTCCTTATTCTGGAACCCCCAGGGCAAGAGAGGCAGAGGTAGACCAAGAAGCATATGAAGAGAGCTGGAAACAGAGGTGAAAATGATGAGAAGAACGTGGAAAGAACTTGAGATGATGGCACGTGACAGGAGGACTTGGCAGGTGTTTGTTGAAGACCTATGCTTCTTTGGGAGTGGAGGGTTATGAATGAATGAATAAATATAAAAGCAGTACAAACTAAGGTTAATATAATTTGTAATAGACAATGAAGTTATAAGTGACTTAATCCAGCCCCAAGTTCTTATTCATGCCATTTTGTCTGTTATATTTTCCCCTAACAAATTCCAATAAACTGAAACAGCGTTTAGCCAGGGTTAAAATATGATAGTAATCTATTATAAACTATCGAACAACGTGACAACTTACGGTTGTGTTGTTGGCAATTTGCGCGATCCGTCGATTTTGCGGAAATAAAAATTCTTAATTCTGTCCTCGGAAAACGGATTCCAAATAAGATTTTTCAAAAGTTTAAGCGCGATAAGCCGGGCAAATCCGGCCAAATCCAGACGTCTGGTCATCATAATATATACGATTATTTATATATATATATATATATATATATATATATATATATATATATATATATATATATATATATATATATATATATATATATATATATATATATATATATATATATATATATATATATATATATATATATATATATATATATATATATATATATATATATATATATATATATATATATATATATATATATATATATATATATATATATATATATATATATATATATATATACACTGAAGCACATTAAGAACGCACCACCTGTATAATCCAGGAACAGAGTGTGAAATGTAAATATAAGTGTTCACAAGTTTACATATTTGGAATCTTTATTCATTTTCCTATGAATCCATGCTGGTCATTAATTTGTACATTTGATTGTTATGAAATTCATTGCATTCTGTGCAGGCAAGGGAGAAAACCAAAAATGCAACCAATAAAAAAATTCATTCACACTATCCTCAGTATCTGGTATGTCCACCGCGTGCTTGCAAACAAGCTTAGCAGCGGCTCCGCATGGAACGCGCAAGTCTCTGAAGGAAATTCCGGGGAATCAAGTCCCATTCACATGTACGAGCAGCTTCGAGCTGTTGCTGATTAGCTGGAGAACCTTGCCTGTAGACTCTGCGTCCAAGCTCGTCCCACAGATGTTCTATAGCGGACATGTCTGGTGATAGGGCAGGCCAGTCAATCGTCACAATGTTCTGCTGCTGTAGATATTGCTGCGTAATGCATGCGGTGTGCGCACGTACGTTATCCTGCTGGAGAAGCTGCAAGTCTGGATAATTTGTGAACGCAGGAGCAACCAATGCATCCAGAACTTCATCTCGATATGTCACAGCATTAACATTTCCACGGAAGAAGTGAAGAGGCAAGCGATGGTGAAAACTGAATTCTCCCCAAATGTGAATACTGCCACCTCCAAATCGGTTGTGCTGACGAACACAGCAATCTGCAAAGCGCTCTCCACACCGTCGCTTAATCCGCATACATCTATCAGCAAAAGATATGTTGAATCTGCTCTCGTCTGTTAATAGGACAGCATTCCACTGCAGTCTAGTCCATCTGACATGTTGCTCTGCCCATTACAGGCGCTGCTGACTGTAGTGGTGTTTGATGGTATTGTATGATGGTGATATTACTAAATGTAATTGTATGAGGTCAGCTGTGAAGGCTCCTGAGATAAAATGTAGTTGTGAATTGTCAGAAGGCCTTTCTTGCTACCACTACGACCTCACACTTAATTTTTTTTTTTTTTAATGAATGTGGCTACGTAAAGTGTCTAGGGTTATGATATGTAGTGTGGTGTAATAGGTTATAGATATACCCACAGATATTTAACAAGACTAATAATATTAATAAATGTTAAAATACACTGAACTAACTCACGTGTGTAAAATTTTTTGATAGAATTATATTACATTTATTTTGTTCTGTATCAATTTTTTAGGTTGACCAGAACTTAAAAGGATTTAGAAATTATGAAAGAAATGCATGGAATATTATATCATAAATGCAATAGTGTACATATATATGTACTATACTAGTTAGTTTTATTAAAATGTTCTAGTAGTCATCTACTTGGGAGGATAGTTAATGTTTGTGCTGTTGGGGTGGCCTCATCACACCTGTCTATATTGACTACACAGTGTCCAGAAAATGGTGGGAATTTTTATGGGGTTATTAGTAACTAAAGGGTTTTGGTGAATGTCCAGCAGACCAGAGGCTCACTCATCTGGTCGTTGTAGCTCTGGTGCTGAAATCTGATGGTCCCACCTCTTCGTGCTGGCGGGCAATAATGGTGGTCTCTGTCACAAGTACTGCACAGATACACTCGAGTAAAGTCACCCACTGAATAGACACTGCTTTGTTGACAACAGAAACTCACAGCTCTGCAATCAAAGTATGGGCCATGTGTCAAAATCTATTCTCTACCCACGTCTGGACACAACACTGACACAACAACCACATCATACAGACAGGTCAGATCTCTCTGACCAAACAGCACATTTACCATGGTGGTTTTATATCAGATAGATCCTCCCAGACTATAGATTCTGAAAAATATTTATTAGTTTTCTGCCCTAAAAGAGGATAGGTAATATGTTTCATTATTCTCAACACTTGATCTGTCTTGCATAATCCTTGCTGGAGTTTATGTACATTGTTGGTCCCTAGACCCTGACTTGGGCGGGGGGTCTAGAGCAAATCCCTACTTGTTTGTAAGGCTAGATTTCGATATGGCAGTATCAAATCACTCAAACATGAAACAATATTCAAAATATATAAGGAAATAATTTCAATCTTACCAGATTATGAATAAATAACACAGAACTGCTAGCAAAACTCAGCTGAGCTGCTGGCTATAGTATGGCGTCCCTAAACTTCTTACACTTTCTTTCATATGGAAATCACCACACTTTAAAATCTGTGTCTATCACTGAACAACTATTGAAGAATGGCCCCACTTTCGCGTCTGAGCGCTAATGATATGATTGTCTGTGGCCAATCACTGCCTAGGTTTATTTTAAATTCAAATTTCCTACCCTAAAGTCATTTCAGTCATGCTTCAGTCAAGTATGGATGGTTATCTGTTAGTCTGTCCGTCTCTACTTGTGTTTCTACAAAATGTACTTGATTTTTGAACCAACCTTTCTCTCCCCTCCAAAATTTTGTCGTTAAAAGTTATTTTTAGACACAGCCACCACAATATCCCCTCTCCTCCATACCAAGTAGATTTGAACACCTGCGTCTCGAGGTCGTGTTTTTTTTGTGCAAAATAGCGACACTTTTAGATTCAATACAGTCTGTCGATGATGTAAACTACACTGTCTTTTGTCATTATCTTCAATATTATCTATCCGTCTGTAAAATTAAGAACATATTAGTTCACTGCTCAGAATAGGCCATCCGGCCAGCTAATTTTTATATTCCTAACATTAATATTAAGAAAAAAGTACTTTTTAATTTTTGTAATATTCCTAACATCTGCGTTTTAGCCGCTGAATTCAAATCAAGGGCTTGGTATTGCAAAAGCGTCCAATAAATGACTGTGGCGTAACATATCTATGGTCCCTTCTGTCGAGTTGCTTACTTTTTATGTCAACTTGGGAAACGTGACTTTTCTCCGTTTCCCCCCCCAATTGCGTCTCCTTAGCCTTTCTAGTCTCACGCAATCTTTCCAGTCATATTTTTTTCTTTTTATCCGCCGTTCCCCTCCTGTCTAGCAAGTCAATTTTTATGGAGGGTGATGACCCGCGGTCTAGGCGATCATGTACTATTCGCAGCCTACGCATTATGTTTTTATCCTTAAATGTTATCTTTGGAGGTATTTTACCGTTGTATCTCTGTCAATTTCACTACACATCTCCCCACTTGAAAACATGCCTATGGCAAGTTCCAACACCAGCGATACACATAGGTAAAATTACTCCTCACGTCTGCCACTACTCTAATTTTGATCACAGGGGTGCCGACTGAGGAAATCTGCACCGACATTCAATTTGCCTGGGATATATTGGATACTGAACTGATAAGGTTGAAGCAATAAAGACCACCTCAGCAATCTTGCGTTTTCATGCTTAGCCTGAGATAAGAATACGAGAGGCTGATGGTCCGTCTCCACCACAAATGTCCTACCATACAGATAGATTTGAAACTTCTTTATTGCCCAGATTAACGCTAAACATTCTTTTTCGCTTGTGGAGTATCCTTGTTCCGCCTTATTCAATTTGCGGCTTGCATAAGCGACTGGTTTCAGTTCCCCATCAGGTGAAGATGATCTTTGCAACAAAGCCCCTCCGAGTCCTACATTACTTGCATCGGTTCTTAAGACAAAGTCCTGTGTCAAATCAGGCAGTTTGAGAATAGGCTTGCTAGTGAGTTTTTCCTTTAACTCTTGGAACGCTAGTTCACATTGTGCAGTCCAAATAATTTTATCTGGAAGTCCCTTGCGAGTCAGATCAGTCAGAGGAGCACAAATAGCGTTAAAATTTTTGATGTATTTCTGATAAAATCCGCATAACGACACGAATGATCGCACGTCCTTTTTTGTTTGCGGCCTAGGTGCTCTCTGCAGTTTTTCCAAGTTCTTAGGATCAGGGGTCATATTACCCTGATATACAGTGTGTCCCAAGAATTCCAACTCTTTGCATCCAATACAACATTTTGTTGGCCTAGCAGTTAAGTTCGGCTCCCGTAGTCTATCAAACAACATCTCCAGAGCTTCAATGTGTTCTTCAAATGTCTCTGTGGCGACGAGAATATCATCCATGAAATTCGTGATACATGGGTTATTCAGGGGATCCAACAATTTTCGCATCATCCTTGAAAACACACTCGGAGCATTTTTCAGTCCGAATGGTAGCATATTGAATTCATAATGTCCATCCGAAGTGCTAAAAGCCAAATAAGGTCTCACTTCAGGCTTCACTGGGATCTGGTAATAGCCTTTACTAAGATCCACCTTTGAAAAGTATTTTGCCTTGTTCAGTCTGGCAAATAACTGTTTTGTGTCTGGTAATGGATCCACTTGTCCTTCTGTGACAGCATTCAGTTTCCTGTAATCTATGCACAGTCTGTGTTCCCCAGACGGTTTTCTCAACAAAACGACACTAGAACTAAAAGATGATTCACTGTGCGAAATAATCCCCTCCTTCAACAAATAATCTATTTCTTCCTTCAATGCCTTCTCCTTCGCGAACGGAATAGAATAGGCTCTCATACAGATTGGGTTTGAGTCTACCAGTTTCATGTCATACTGTAGCAAATTTGTATGGCCTGGTTTATCTGTTAATACATCTGTATGTTCCTCCAGAACCTTTTGAACTCTCTCCCTCTGGTTTTTAGTCAGGTGCTTACTGACTTTTACCTGTGCTGCTGTTTCACAAGGATGTAATGGGTATTCATGTGAGGTGAGTGGTTCTTTTTGCATCTGGGTTGCAATAGCCAAGGTCAATAAGGGGGTGCTTTCCTGGAGTGGTCTGTCCAGATACTTCTTTAACAGGTTTACATGATAAACTTTCTCCTTCCCCTTTTTGTCAATTTTATAGTTTGTTCTAGACACCTTCTCTAGAACCGTATATGGACCTTGCCAACCAATTTGTAATTTATTCTGGCTTCCGGGTAGTAGAAGCAGCACCTTCTCTCCGACTGCCAGTTCCCTGTCCTTTGCCTTCCTATTAAAATATGCTGCATGTTTCTTCCTGGCTTGTTTCAAATTATCATTTGCCAGTTTCCATCCAGCTTTCAAACGAGTGGTCAGTTCGTTCACGTATTGATACGATGAGGTAACAGTCTCTTCCGCCTTCTCATCTGTCCAGGTCCTTAATAGAGCTTCTAATGGACCTTTTATTGGCCTCCCAAATAGCAGAGTTGCGGGAGCCATCCCGGTTGAACTATGTGGTACCTCCCGGTACGCAAACAATGCGGCGGGCAGGAATTGATCCCACAGATCCGGTTTTTCGTGTGCCAGCTTTCTCAGGATAGAAATGAGAGTCCCGTTGAACCTCTCTACCTGGCCGTTCCCTTGTGGATGGTACGGACTACAATGAAAGTGTCTGGCTTGAAATAGCTTAAAAACTTCTTCCGTTAGTTTCCCCTTGAACTGAGAACCATTATCCGTCAAGATTTGATGCGGGAATCCTAATCGGGTAAATATTGTAAGTAGTGCCTCTGCTACATGTTTTGAATCAATTGATGGCAGGGCTACCGCCTCTCCCCACATAGAACAAGTGTCCACCAGAGTAAGGATGTAACTGTTCCTCCTCTTGGTCCGAGTGAGAGGTCCTACAATATCCACTGCAACCCTCTCAAAAGGTGTTCCCACTATGGGCATTTCCCCTAGAGTTGCAGGAGCAGTCCAGTGCTTTGGAGCTACCCTTTGACATTCTGGGCAGGATTTGACATATCTTTTTATATCCTCCGTTATCCCTGGCCAGAAGTAATGACAAGCTATACGCTGTCCTGTGGCGCTGATCCCCATGTGACCACTGAAGGGAATCGCATGCCCGAGTTCCATCACTTTATCTCTATATGAAGTGGGAAGAACCAGCTGGTTGTGACCATTTGTTCCAGTTCCGGCCTTCCTGTATAAGAGTTTGTTCTTCATGAAATATTCCCCCTTGCTCGGAGGTGTGTGGCATTTGGGCAATTTTTTAAAACAGGGCTTGAGTGTCCTATCCTCAGCCTGCGCCTTCCTCATCTCCTCTGGATGAGCATTTATAGGTTCACCTTCTTCCTCCTTCTTCTGTGACCTGGTCTGCACTGTCGCCATGATCACAGGTTTCTCGGGATTCCCCAAGAAGACGTATCTACACCCCAATATCAGAGGGTAGATTGGTTCATCTATCACTGCTGCTCTGATTTCTCCTTCCACATAGCGAGTTTTCACCGTTATCCTTGCGATGGGAAGTGTCATGAGTGGTATGTCCTTAGTCGCCCCTTGTATTTCCACTGTTTCTGTGGTATACTGACTTGGGTCCACTAGGCTAGACTTCACAACTGAATCATAATCCAAACCTGTATCATAAAGGCACCTTATGGTGACCCCATTACAAATAACATCCTCACAAACTGGGGGGTGATAAGGTTCCTGTTGTCCCTTAGGATTAACCTTTAATCTTTGCGTCCCCGACTTCATTGCAGCAATGTTTGAAGGTTTCCTTCTACAAAATTCGGTGTTATGGTTATCCTTCTTGCACCATTTACACCATCTTTTTCCTTGGTTCAACGGTTTTCTTTCATTGAACTTTTGGTCATTGAACTGTGAGTTTCTGTCGCGATAGTCATTTCTTGGCCGCTCAAAGTTTGTCCTACCTTTATTTCCCTGCTCTCTATTATCAAATTTATTAAATTGCTGTGGAGCTTTAAAATTGTCTATGTGCTTCTTTTTAGCACCACTTACCTCTGCCTGGGCTGCCTGATACCTCTCAGCAACATTTAAAATTTCCCCCAACTTCTCTGCACCTTGTTCCATGAGAAATTTTCTCATGTCTGGAGCCATGGACTCTCTCAATTGCTCAATCATGATCATTTCTTTAAGATCTTGGGTCTTCCCCAGAGCCGTCCATTTCTCCAAATAGGTTTCTAGTCTAGCAGAGAATTGGTGGTATGTCTCCCCAGACAACAGTTTGGCATTTCTAAATTTCTTACGATAAAATTCACCATTCTTCTCGTACCTTAATAACAAAGCCTGCTTTAACATGTCATAATTGTCTTGGTCTTCCCTGTTCATTTTGGCAAATACTTCATAAGAAGTACCTCTCAATCCCTGTGATAGCTTTAAGCTCCACCTCTCTCTCTCTCTAACCCATATGTAGTAGCTAATAACTCAAAACGTCCTAGGTACCCCTCTATGTCATCGTCTTTTTCAACAAAATGGTCTAAATGAAACCCCATAGCTGAGTTTGAGGCTCCCAGACTGGGCGTAGCATCTGAGGCAAAAGGGCTGGCACCATTTTCAGGAGCCTGGCCTTGTAATTCCAGCTCCCTTAGTCGTAATTCGTGCTCCCTTTGCAACCTTCTATCTTCTGCCTCCCTTTCGGCCTTTTTTTCTTCTGCCTCCCTTTCGGCAGTCAACCTTTTTTCTTCTGCCTCCCTTTGCTGTCGTTTTTCTTCTGCCTCAATCTGCAGCCTCTTAGTCTCAGCCTCTAACTTCTTCTCTTCAACCAACCTGTCAGACTCCAATTTTCTTTCAGCCTCTTTTTCTAATCTCCTTTCTTCCCGTTCAATATATTTATCACATTCAGCCGTTACGTATTGAATTAAAATTTGACCATCCATTCCCATCTCCTTCGCGGTGAGCACAGCAGCTGATCTAAATTTTGCCAGCTCCGCCATACTTTTTAGACAATATAATAATATACAAGCTAAATCTCTAACCAGTAAATACACTAAGTACTTCTTATGACTATAGTCTAACTAATTCTAACTAACCAGTTAACTAATTAATTATTACTGGCTGTGAAGATTCACCAACTTTTATCTGCAGGGACACTTTTAATGTTAAAGGGAATTTTACAATTTTGTTCCCCTAATTTTATTTCTCCCACCAGGAGATCCTAATATTACTGTTGGGCTAATTATCCCTGGACAAGACCCCAATATATGTAGTGGTGTTTGATGGTATTGTATGATGGTGATATTACTAAATGTAATTGTATGAGGCCAGCTGTGAAGGCTCCTGAGATAAAATGTAGTTGTGAATTGTCAGAAGGCCTTTCTTGCTACCACTACGACCTCACACTTAATTTTTTTTTTTTTATGAATGTGGCTACGTAAAGTGTCTAGGGTTATGATATGTAGTGTGGTGTAATAGGTTATAGATATACCCACAGATATTTAACAAGACTAATAATATTAATAAATGTTAAAATACACTGAACTAACTCACGTGTGTAAAATTTTTTGATAGAATTATATTACATTTATTTTGTTCTGGATCAATTTTTTAGGTTGACCAGAACTTAAAAGGATTTAGAGATTATGAAAGAAATGCATGGAATATTATATCATAAATGCAATAGTGTACATATATATGTACTATACTAGTTAGTTTTATTAAAATGTTCTAGTAGTCATCTACTTGGGAGGATAGTTAATGTTTGTGCTGTTGGGGTGGCCTCATCACACCTGTCTATATTGACTACACAGTGTCCAGAAAATGGTGGGAATTTTTATGGGGTTATTAGTAACTAAAGGGTTTTGGTGAATGTCCAGCAGACCAGAGGCTCACTCATCTGGTAGTTGTAGCTCTGGTGCTGAAATCAGGTGGTCCCACCTCTCCGTGCTGGCAGGCAATAATGGTGGTCTCTGTCACAAGTACTGCACAGATACACTCGAGTAAAGT
This sequence comes from Oreohelix idahoensis, assembly GCA_024509875.1. Classification (NCBI taxonomy): domain Eukaryota; kingdom Metazoa; phylum Mollusca; class Gastropoda; order Stylommatophora; family Oreohelicidae; genus Oreohelix; species Oreohelix idahoensis. Next base: position 134,793 of record JAMPIV010010282.1, read on the forward strand.
CACCAACTGAATAGACACTGCTTTGTTGACAACAGAAACTCACAGCTCTGCAATCAAAGTATGGGCCATGTGTCAAAATCTATTCTCTACCCACGTCTGGACACAACACTGACACAACAACCACATCATACAGACAGGTCAGATCTCTCTGACCAAACAGCACATTTACCATGGTGGTTTTACATCAGATAGATCCTCCCAGACTATAGATTCTGAAAAATATTTATTAGTTTTCTGCCCTAAAAGAGGATAGGTAATATGTTTCATTATTCTCAACACTTGATCTGTCTTGCATAATCCTTGCTGGAGTTTATGTACATTGTTGGTCCCTAGACCCTGACTTGGGCGGGGGGTCTAGAGCAAATCCCTACTTGTTTGTAAGGCTAGATTTCGATATGGCAGTATCAAATCACTCAAACATGAAACAATATTCAAAATATATAAGGAAATAATTTCAATCTTACCAGATTATGAATAAATAACACAGAATTGCTAGCAAAACTCAGCTGAGCTGCTGGCTATAGTATGGCGTCCCTAAACTTCTTACACTTTCTTTCATATGGAAATCACCACACTTTAAAATCTGTGTCTATCACTGAACAACTATTGAAGAATGGCCCCACTTTCGCGTCTGAGCGCTAATGATATGATTGTCTGTGGCCAATCACTGCCTAGGTTTATTTTAAATTCAAATTTCCTACCCTAAAGTCATTTCAGTCATGCTTCAGTCAAGTATGGATGGTTATCTGTTAGTCTGTCCGTCTCTACTTGTGTTTCTACAAAATGTACTTGATTTTTGAACCAACCTTTCTCTCCCCTCCAAAATTTTGTCGTTAAAAGTTATTTTTAGACACAGCCACCACAATATCCCCTCTCCTCCATACCAAGTAGATTTGAACACCTGCGTCTCGAGGTCGTGTTTTTTTGTGCAAATAGCGACACTTTTAGATTCAATACAGTCTGTCGATGATGTGAACAACACTGTCTTTTGTCATTATCTTCAATATTATCTATCCGTCTGTAAAATTAAGAACATATTAGTTCACTGCTCAGAATAGGCCATCCGGCCAGCTAATTTTTATATTCCTAACATTAATATTAAGAAAAAAGTACTTTTTAATTTTTGTAATATTCCTAACATCTGCGTTTTAGCCGCTGAATTCAAATCAAGGGCTTGGTATTGCAAAAGCGTCCAATAAATGACTGTGGCGTAACATATCTATGGTCCCTTCTGTCGAGTTGCTTACTTTTTATGTCAACTTGGGAAACGTGACTTTTCTCCGTTCCCCCCAATTGCGTCTCCTTAGCCTTTCTAGTCTCACGCAATCTTTCCAGTCATATTTTTTTCTTTTTATCCGCCGTTCCCCTCCTGTCTAGCGAGTCAATTTTTATGGAGGGTGATGACCCGCGGTCTAGGCGATCATGTACTATTCGCAGCCTACGCATTATGTTTTTATCCTTAAATGTTATCTTTGGAGGGATTTTACCGTTGTATCTCTGTCAATTTCACTACACTGACGATGTCTGTGAGTCAAGTTTGGCCCAACATAAGGTCGTCTTGCAGTAAGACCTGTATCTCTGAGTCGTCGTATGACTGTCATTCGAGAGACTTGCCCACGTCTACCCACTATTGCTCTTGCTGTTTGACTTGCCGGGAGAGAACGATTCCTTAGGTGACTCAGCACAATATGACGATCTTGCGCAGGGGTAGTAACTCGTGGTTGGCCACTCCGAAGTCTATCCCGGGCACTGCCAGTGGTTCCGTAACGTTCATTGAGGCGTACAATAGTGCTGTGGTGGCAATTCATCCTTCTGGCAATGGCCCGCGAGCTCATTCCGGTCTCCAACATACCAATGGCTCGTTGGCGGTCGTTTTCAGATAGTCGTGGCATTTCAAGCACATGTACTGGGTGTTTTGTCTCAACGGCCTTTTTATACCGAGTATACTGCCACAACGCGTACACATTTTCGGGGTCATAGCTTTTGGGAATCGTGTTGCACGTGTAACTTTCATTGTTCTCATGTAGTCTGTACACAAACCTGTGGGTTGAATCATGCACTTTCCATTTCAGCAGCCATTCGCTCTCTACCTCATGACAAATACGGGGAAAATCCATTCCCACACTTTTTTTCCAGCTTCTCGGCATCAGTATATATAATAGTGGTGCGTTTTTAATGTGCTTCAGTATATATATATATATATATATAGTTAAAAGTTAGTTGCTTATCCTTTACAGGACGTGGCAATCAACCCCAGCTTTTATTGGCTGTTTGTGATTTTTCTAGGCAATTTTTTCATTCAGTAGTTTACCATTGCTTTCTGAACGATACGGCGCTTATACCATTGTTAAAAATCCACACAAAGCGATCTGCTATCAAACCGCCTGCAGCAGGTTTCGAACCTGGTATATCTGGATTATGAAACTGCGTTCATATCCATTAGGCCACAGACGCCGATATATATATATATATATATATATATATATATATATATATATATATATATATATATATATATATATATATATATATATATATATGTGTGTGTGTGTGTCAAGAACCAATTTACTATGATTGCACCACTGCAGTGTGGATTTATGATAATAAATAAGCTCGTTCTTCTAGAAGTATGTCCACACAACAATAGCTGACATAAGTAATCAACACCTTCTACAGGTACTTCCCTTTAATACTCTGCACAATATAATAAGGCCTCACACGGCCAACAAACGCATCAAATACAATAATAAAATGCCAGTGTAACTTGCTTTAACAACTTAATCTATCAGTATCATACACAACAGTACGACTTACACTGAAACAACACTGCAATGATTATCGCTCACCTTGAGCGGCACAACTGTGACAAAGACATACTCAAATCATTGGCAACTTATAAATCTGCGGCCTGTAGACAAACCCACTAGACACTACACAGCTCCGGAATTACACGTTATAATCCACCAGGACCAAAATATGGCAAGCACTCAGAACAAATAGTCCACAACATGAACTTCACAGCTGACTCGCTGGCAAAGGGAAATATGAGCGTCCTACCAAGACGATGGCTAGATTCTCACTGACAAAACTTGCACCTATTTTCCAACTTCCGGTAGTCACATGACTCACCGGTTCGGCACGCCCCGGCGTCGCCCGGCTGCCTTTTCGTACAAAAGATGCACTGTGAAATAGCGCCGTGACAATATATATATATATATATATATATATATATATATATATATATATATATATATATATATATATATGTGTGTGTGTGTGTGTGTGTTACAGGGGCTAGGTGTGGTTGCGGTGAACTTATGTCGATGTGGCTACCTCACACCCAAGACCCATGCACTAAGAAAATTTATTAAGGATCGTTTGACAAGGGTTGCAATTATTGGTTGCTTGCAACCCTCTCAGCAGCAGACTTAACAATTCAAGCAACACAAAGCCTTATACAGATCAACATTTAATACTACCGAACACCCAGACAGTGTTCGTAGACTTTAAGTCCTAGGCATGTTCTTGAACTAGACTTCAGCTCTCAAAGCTTGTTCTCTCTCTGCGATGGCGACCAGAATGAATAAAGAATTTTCAACTGCCGCGCTAGCCTGGACGATTCTCTTCTCTGATTGGCTGCTATCCGTATCGGCATTACAAAGGTAGCTATTTTTAGATGTAAACAAAGATGGCTGCCACATAACGACAAAATGGCGGTGGAAAAACAGGCGAGATGACTATGGCACTGTCACGTATTCCCCACCTGATTTTGTTGTCGTCCCGACAACTGCACTAAGCTAGGCGCTTCAGGTAGGCCTAGTGTCGTATCTACCAAATCTGGAGAATCATCTTTGTCTTCACTTCGTCTCAGCTCGTTGCCAGTGACTCTAATGCTCGGACTCGCACTGTCTGTTCGCTGGATGACATATGGACCTCCTGTCATTGTGGAAGCACGAACAACAATGTACTCCTCTTCTGACCACATGTCACGAATTTTGGATCTCTCCGCGTAGTGCCTTTTTTCCCTCACCAATTCTCCCACCTGTAGTGGAATAGAACACGACACCTTGTCACATCTCTCTTTCCGGACTGCTACAAAATTCTGCAACGGTGCCTCTGCTCTTACGTGCGCCTCTCGTAGACTGAAAACGTGCCCTTCAACGTGTTTTAGATGAGTCTCCTCCTCTAAATGTCGACCACTTTTCTTGGCGCCCTTAGGGTGACAGTTGCCACGGCCGTCTCTTGGCTTGCACCGTGACGGCAATCTGGAGGTGTTGGTACTCCTAGAGAGAGCGCTCCTTGAGGGACAAACCGATATCAAATGGCCTGGGGACTTACACTGAAAACATCGCTTCGGAAGCGGGCCCTGAGGACACTTGGCTGCCATGTGGTCTGAAAAGTCTCCACAATTGAAGCATCTTATTTTCCTAGGCTTCCTCTGTGCTCTGGGTCGCCTCCTGCTACCCTTACATTCCTGGCCGCCTTTGACTTTCTTTCCTGCTATAAGTACCTCACACTCCGGTCGACCACCAACCATCTTTATCTTTGAATCATTCTGCTCCCCTTCTGTAACCTGACTCCCAGCCGCAGAGGGGTCTAGTTTAATGCCTGTGCACATCGATTCTGTACGTGGCCTAGTTCTCTGCATCTAAAACAACGAACTGTCCTGGTACGTCTCCCCTGCTCCTGAGACATCGCATCAATTTTAGCCTCTAATTGAGCCACCTGTGCTCTCAGCCGCTCCACTTCTGCGTTTAATGCATGCGTATCTGACACAGTCTCTGTTCTTGCCACTTCAACACTGGTAACACCAGCCCCAGAAGTGGGTTCAGTCTCTAAAAACCGTAGGGCATAGTCTCTCACCGACGTGAACGATGCTGTAGGCTCTTTGATGATCATTTCCTTTGCAAGCTTTCTTAGTAGATCATCTCTCAGACAAGCAGCAAACTGGTCACGAAGAAAGGATGGCGCCAAAGGAAGGACGTTGTTCTGCTTTTGTGCCCTTACCACACTTTCGAACACCTCGTGGATGCGATGGGAGAATTCCCAAAGAGACTCCCTTGCACCTTGCCGGTTAGAGTAAAAAATGGCCATTAGCTCTGGGATGCTTCGACGCTCCCCATACACCCTAAGAATGGAATGTAGCATTGCTTCTGGGTCATCGTCATTAGCCTGAATCCTCAGCTCCCTGCGAACACTTGGGGTCACACTGTCAAGAATAGCATCTGCCTGGTCCTCTTTACTCATCATCCCTACTCACCTCTCTGACATATTCCTCGGCCGTAGGACCCGTGCGCTCCCCAAAGCACCGCACTTTCTTGTGAGTAGGTACCATGATGTACTGTACTCTTTCTGGTTGACGATCCAGCCCCACTACAGGGTCATCCACCTCAGCCACATCTTCATTATCCAATCTACCAGCAGCATGTGTGCTGCGTGTCGCCATCTTGTTGCTAGTAGAGTTGACTAGAAATATTGACAAACTGGATGATCCCGTCCCTTGCCTTGCACTGAACTGGGTGTTCTACTGTTTCGGCTGCTGCTACTCTGATCACCGAAGAGTTGCTTCACTGCGTGCTGTCTGTCAATCCTGCCGACGACGCCACTTGTGACAGGGGCTAGGTGTGGTTGCGGTGAACTTATGTCGATGTGGCTACCTCACACCCAAGACCCATGCACTAAGAAAATTTATTAAGGATCGTTTGACAGGGGTTGCAATTATTGGTTGCTTTCAACCCTCTCAGCAGCAGACTTAACAATTCAAGCAACACAAAGCCTTATACAGATCAACATTTAATACTACCGAACACCCAGACAGTGTTTGTAGACTTTAAGTCCTAGGCATGTTCTTGAGCTAGACTCAGCTCTCAAAGCTTGTTCTCTCTCTGCGATGACGACCAGAATGAGTAAAGAATTTTCAACTGCCGCGCTAGCCTGGACGATTCTCTTATCTGATTGGCTGCTATCCGTATCGGCACTACTAAGGTAGCTATTTTTAGATGTAAACAAAGATGGCTGCCACATAACGACAAAATGGCGGTGGAAAAACAGGCGAGATGACTATGGCACTGTCACATATATATAGATGGACATTACCCTCAGACACGTAGAACTACGCCGACTGCAGCTATTATGAAGCCTACTTGCTCACAATAGGAGAACAACTTCTCTATAGTATCTCGCTGTGATGGCTTTCCATGTCTTACAATAAGCTCCCAGCTCTTCGCAGCTCACTGGATACTTCTGGCAGCTTCGTCCACTAGTTTGTTTGTTTGTTGTTGTTGTTTGTTTTTTTGAATGTACTGATTTCAAATCTGAGCGCACTTTTATACTATGCTTGTGTACAGAGACATGCGCAGAAACTACCTTCCGACACTCAATGTTTTTTTTTTTTCGAGATCTCACTGGTTTGTGCTAATTCTGCAATCAATTTCCAAATATCTCAAATACAACAGCGTGTAGTTATTCCAAACTGCATTCCAGTGATGTATTAGTGATTTTAGTTTATACTGCTACAAAATGATCCAATTACAAGCGATCTTCACTGAGATAATTCAAATAAACATATGTGTTAGTTTTTTTTTTTTTTTTTTTTGCTAACAAAACGTTATAAGAAAATACGCGATCATCCATTGGATTTTCCCGTAACTGTCATGTTTGATCGCTACTGAAAGGCAGGTACGTGATAAATCAACAGAGGATTTCGCAGATATAATGACACATATGTTATCGTTATAATAATTGGTAGTTTAGGACATGTGCATGCAAAGTGAATGAGTGGATTAGCGTCTTTGGGACTGAGGACATTTGAAGCCAGAGTATTGTGTAAATATATTAGCGCCAGTGTAATCATAGTGTCGTGCAGGATATGGAAGTTTCGATGTAAAAAACACCCATATTAATATAATTCAGAAATGCGTATCATACTGTGGTTGAACCTAATCTCCTATACTACGCCACTACATGTTAAAAAATGTTACGGATAATAAAGATGAGTGCGCGTTATCCCTTGTTTCCTGGTCACAACCTTTATTAGTTTTGTGAGAAGATCTGCATAGTACTGTCCATTAACTGTGTTACCAAGAGGCAGATAATCTTTTAAAAGGACACCTTTGCCGTCCCAAAAAACAGTCAGCATCAGTTTTCCTGCAGATTTCTGTGCCCTCGGCTTGACAGGTGTTGGGGAGCCCGGGGTTTTCCATTGCATGCTCGCAATTTTGGATTCGGGGTCATAATGGTGTACCCAAGTCTCATCTACTGTCACCATGGTCTCCAAAAAATGTAGGTGTTTTTTCCTGAAACATCAGACATTTTATCACAGCTCTGGCCTCCTTCTTTTCCATTGTTTTGTCAAATCTTTGGAGCAGCAGATCCGGTCAATAGGGTATATTGCGCCGTGCACCGTAGCGGGAAAACTCATTGAAGAAACAAACGCGTACTTTACACATTCAGTGCAAATATAATGAACTTTAAATGTGCCAAGTTTCATCTTCCTCCTGTGACTCCTTCATGGTCAGGCCCAAGACTTATGTCAATCCCCTTGTATGCTTGTATTATGTGTGTGCGTGCGTGCATGTATGTATGTACGTATGTGCTGCACGGGTGCTGCTGTAATCATCTTCCTTATCGTCCTCCTCTTCTCCTCGTCCTCATCTCTCCTCAGCAATGAAGGGATAGTGTTAGTACTAATGTCAACTTTGTCTTTGCAGAAGGACCCCTTTTTATCGAGCACATTATTGGGCGAGAACAAGAAGATACAACAGGCGGGGATGAACAAGAGAAGGAAATCTCAAGACATAAGTCTCCAGCCAACCAAATCTCTTAGCGTAATTTTTTTCTTCTTCCCTTAATAATAATGTTTCTCTTGTTTGTGCCTTGCCTGTTCTGTTGTATAATCCGTATACGCTTTTGTGTCGTCATATTAATACATAATGTATTATTGTGTCTGCGTGTAGCCTGTATACAGCGGGGCCTCAACATCCGATGGTATTAATTCATTTAAAAAAAAAAAAAACAACTCATCGCATATTGAAAATATCGTAAACTTGAACCAATAATAGATTTCTTTGCTGTCATGCTTTCGAAAGACATGACAGGATACCCCAGCAAAACATAAAATTGATATTTCTTACAAAAATTATACAACTATATACGTCATTTTTGCATTAAAATTAGTGTTTGTTCAGAGATGCGCTCGTTGTATGGACTTTCGGTTTTTCAGTGTGTTAATACCCCACCCACGCCTCTGGAAGTTTTCACCCATTCATCGTTCAAAGCCATGTGTTCTTGAAAATATCTGTCATTGAGATGAAAACCCTTGCGGAAGGTGAGTCGATTCCCGAGAAAAACGGATGTTGATGTCACGGATGTCGACGTCCCACTGTAGATGTACGTATGTATCTATTTATATGAGTATGTGTGCATGCATACACCTATGTTGTATATACGAGGGAAGGTCAAAAAGTAATGCCTCCTATTTTTTATATATGTAAATACTGCATCGGTGTGCAATTTGTAAATTTAGCAGGATTCCTCAAACACTCTTCTGCATTGTATAGCATTACCAACATGTTTCAGTAACTGTTGGCACCACTGTAACAGTTTAAAAATGGCTGCCAAAGACGTTCGGTTAAAACAACGTTTTGTCATAGAATGTTGACAGACAGACATAAAGAAACAAGGAAAACCATAGTCATCAACCTCCTGCACCGTTACGAAACTGAAGGAGAAGAGTTTTTATCGAATATTGTGACAGGTGATGAGACTTGGGTTCATTTTTTTTAAACCAGAATCCAAGAGGCAGTCAATGGAATGGCATCACACAACATCGCCGACAAGAAAGAAGTTCAAAAGTTCACCATCTGTAGGGAAAGTTATGGCCTCCGTGTTTTCGGATGAGAAGGGTGTGATTCTTCTCGACTTCTTGGAACAGGGAAACACGGTGAATGCAGACCGTTACATTGAAACTTTGAAGAAGCTTAGAGGTCGTCTTCGGCGATTTTACCCATTAAAAGATCAGAGAACTGCACTACTGTTGCACGATAATGCCACGCCACACACCGCTAAACGCACCATTGATGCGATTGCAGAATTTGGATGGACATTATTACCACATCCCTCTGACAGTCCCGATCTTGCACCTTCTGACTTCCATCTGTTTGGACCACTGAAAGATGATCTTCGCGGACATCACTTTGAGGACACCGAGACCCTTAAACGCGCCGTACGCCAGTGGTTTAGGAAAAAGGACACAAATTTTTACCGTGCGGGGATACATGCCCTTGTGAGAAGATGGAAAAAAACTGTAACAAATAACGGAGACTACATTGAGAAATAAATTTTTGAAGTTCAGACTTGGGGCTACATTTCAATGTGAATTTTATCTGTTTTCTTGCCTATTGAATGCAATTTAAAATTACGAGGCATTACTTTTTGACCGTCCCTCGTATGAATGTATGTACATATCTGAAATACATAATTCATGTATTAGGAAAGTATGCTAGTGCTGTATGTATGTGTCCATGTATGCGTGTATCTATGTTCGATGCACGTTTATGTATGTTTATATGTACGTGTGCGGGTATTTCTGCCATATACTTTTAATTTAATTCCTTACCTTGCATGTTTTTCCTTTTTGTGCTTTTCCACCATAGCTGACGGCTCTCATGCAGAAAGCCTGCACCACAGAGCTCTATGCAATCTTTCACATATTGTTTCTCCAGCAACTTTATTTGGTGAGATTGCAAGGTCCATGTACGGGCATCATAGTAAGAACCTGTTATGGCATACCTGAAAGAACAGTGGTTACTCCTTACTTTGCGTGTTTTTTTCCCCCCTTTTTGGCCACTGCATCTTTGCAGGCGGCCCTTATGCAGAAATCAGGCACCAAGGAGCTCTATGCATTCTTGCACCGTTCGTTTCTGCAGCAGCTTCATTTAGTGATGTTGCAAGATCCATGCACGGGCGTCATATTAGGATCCTTTTACGACATGTCTGAAGGAACAATGGTTTTGTTCTTTGTAGCTCTCATCAGATACCTCTATAAGCCACACGAGGCATTCACGACCTTGATCTGTGACCACCAGTTGTTAATTCTTCTTTCTTCCTTTGTTTGCTGTTTATGAAGCATGGAGCTACAACTGCGACTGGTGCCTTTTGCAGGAAGCCTGCATTTTAGCAGTCTCGTGAGCTGTTGCCGCGGTGGTTCCTGTAGCAGCTTATTTTACAACATGGGGTTGCCAGCAACATGCACATTATCGTATTAGTCTCCTGTTACGATAAGCCTCTTCTTTCTTTGTCTCCCCAGAGAGACTCCGGAACTAAACAGGCCTTTTACTACTGACTAGTGTAAAAGCCCGTCATAAGACGGGAATTACATTCAAAAGCACCAATACCTAACGGCAATTTTACTTATTCAAAAGTATTTTTTTAAACCAACTGTGCATCACCACAGTACACGAACTACGTAGCAGCAGCGAGGATCCCAATGTGTGTATACGGGATCACACATTCTATAAATATATTTTTGTGCACACCGTCATTTGCGCATTGTTCTTTGGTAAGTGTTACTATTTTCGGAAGAGTACATATAAGGGAAACAATACAATTAATGTCTAACTTTCAACCAAAGTTGTATCCGTTAGCGTTACTGACAGAAAAAGCCGGGATTTTATATATATTGATAGTTATTCTGTTCATATATTTTTTTTGACAGCTTCAAATTTGAGTTATAAGAACGGTCCCTTTTCCTGTGCAGTTAGGTATAGTTTACTCAAGTAGACGTCTGATTCTTTTATTCATTTTTTTTTCTCTTAAACTGAGTCATTTACTGTGCTTCAGTTTCACATTTGGTTCAGCGTCGCCAGTGGCGACTGTCCTCCAGGGCCTAAGCACTGATAATGTTATTGTGCCGCTCTTCCTATTAAAATTGACCAAACAAAAAACAAAAAATTTGACATAAATCTGATATCTTCTTTTTCGGTTTTCTAATTCCAAATTCATGATTATGCCCACGAATTTAACAAACAGTAGCACATTTTTACATTTTCATTACAGTGAAATTCCAATATTTTACCTTTTTTTTTATACAATTACAGGCGGGACAAAGCTCAGATTAGCTGAACAGCTATAAATAAGTGAGAAAATGCAAGTTACCATAACTACAAATCAGAGCACTCAGTCATGCAGATCGATGTTGTCGCATATAAATAATGCAACTTAGTCATCAGCAATTTGAATATTAGATACCCCTGATAGCCATGTGCCCTAAGCACGTGTTTAGTGTGCCAAATAGATAATCCGACTTTGAGTGTCACTTTTATTGGACGTGGATAATCTGTGTGTGTTCGGTTTATCTTTTAAAAATGTGAATAATTTGTTTCATTTTATTTTAGTATTATTATTATTATTTCGTTTTTCATATCTTCCTTCACGCCTTCTAAACTTTGCAGACCTATTTTGCTAGCCGGAGAGATTATATCGAAAATAATCCAACACTACGCAACTTTTTTTATAAAGAGCTGGAAAAACGCCAAAATGAGTACCTCAGTTACCGCAACGCAATCGTGGGTAATGTATCTCTGTGTTTTGTGTGTGTGTGTGTGTGTGTGTGTGTGTGTGTGTTACTTAAGTCTGTTTTGTGATATATATATATATATATATATATATATATATATATATATATATATATATATATATATATATATATATATATATATATATATATATATATACATATATATATAGTGACATATTATGAAAATAGCTTTCATCTATCTACTTCTTTATCAACACTTTTCTTTTACTTTTCTTTCACCTACGCACGTTTGTTAACATAAAATCCTCCTACACTCAGAGATCTGTCTCTTTTTCTAATTTAGCACGCATTTTAGTGCTGTTCGCTATTTCCTTTGATGTATGTTCACGAGCAGACCTATTAGCTGAGCGGGGTATCTGTAAATTTTAACGCCAGCGATTGAAAATCGTGGTAATAGATCAGGCAGTGATAAGAGCAGATAATCTTGGAACAAAGGGCAGACAATTTCTATTACCGTCCCCTGATCCGTTCGCTAGAAAAGTAATTAAACACGGTGAGAATAGACAGATCAAAGGACCGGGCTTCGCTAGATTTCGTTCTATGACCATGTCTGCATGCGGTAAATAGTGTGATTTTTTTCGATCGAAGAAATCTCGCACGGTCTGGTCAATTACGTTACGCCTGATCTAACAGAGGCCGTTCGCGCGGTGCTCGAATTTGCAGCGGTAATAGGTTGTAGATTCCTTTTGATAATAGAATTTGAGCAGAGATTTTCCCGCAGATGTTAAATCTGGCAGAGAGTCTGGTTTTCGGTGAATAGTGGCCATTCCCTTTGATTTCATATATATATTTAGTAGAGTTCTTAGTTTTCGATTGGAGATAGTCTTAGTATTTCTGTGTTTGAGGTAAATACTATACTAGTAGTTTTGAGTGATTTAAGTGGGTAAATCGTCGATTATATTTCACTAGATTTTCTGTGCAGAGTGATTTACTAGATAAATCGTCATTAATATTTCTCTAGGTTTTACTGTGTTACATTGGCTAGCAGAATAATAATCTTTTCTAGCTAAACTATTCCAGCTATAAAATAAATTTAATTAACTGCTAGTAATCAGTCAGAGAATATTTTAACCAACTAATGTTCATCATGAGTATTGACGAAATATGTATTTATTTCTAATTCTTGATGATTGTTTTTTTTAATGTATAGAATTTATTTCGCGGGAGTATTTAAACGATGAGGCAAGCTCTAAGCTTGTAGTCTATAATTTAAAGTTAAATAACCAAAGTGGATAAATAATATTATATTTTACGCGGAGTAAGGATAGGATTGGAAATACTATATTATGGCTAAATATTTGTATTTTTTTCTCCTTCACACAGTATTGGGTCAAACCCTAAACCTTACCAGCGGCTTCCATGTAAATCTGAGAGTAACCATACAAAAGAACAATTTAATTAGTATCTGGGGTTCTTCAAGGTAAAAACTGTCTGAGGTTGTGTTTACGCCCAGAAAGAGACAGAATACCACCCAAAGAACATAAGAGTGACTTTGTAACTGGGCATATAGATCCAGATTTTCTTTGCAAATTTGATTTACAGTCAGCCCGTTGCGGTGACTTAACAAGCATTTACATCTCCCGACGTTTGACCATTTGTGGTGTGACAAAGAATTTTATACTGAGAGAAGTTACCAACCTGTCATTTCGATGTACTGGAAATCTCAAGCTATTGACACTGTGAACGCCGTTAAATTTCTTACCTGGACAAATTAAAGGTGACATAAACAGTAATCCTAAATAATAATACCAAAGGGAACGCTCCCTGGAGAATATCTCTTTGAGGATCTGGGGTTCTCTTTGCCAAATATAACACTGGATCTGCTGTGTGTATGTGTGTCCTAAAGATTGTTACAGAAGATACAACACCAGTATTAGGTAAGAAGGAATGCTCGTGGCCACGGTTGTCTGAGAAGAGAGAAATGATGAATGAATAATTCTCATATATATATATTGTAGAATCCATGTACTCACTTTGTGTATTTTTTATGCAAGTTTTGCTAGTGCTGTCCCGTTTTGCAGAAGAGATTAACGTATAACTCTGTTCTTTACTGTAGAGGGAAATACTAGACCATAGCGTATAAATCTTTGACTCTTTGGGGTTTATAACTTTCGTCTAACGTGATCTTGTCTCAACAGAGGGAGGGAGGATTACACCTATGAGTCTAACATCTTTAATTAATTCATTAACTTATGTTTATTTGTATTTGATTTGATATTCAAAATATTGCTGTTGTGAAGTTCTTTATGATAAATAAAATTTACATAAACTTTATTTACGTGTGTTCGTCAGCTTGTCCCAAAAGATCCCTATTCCATAGATATAGTTTTCACGTCTGTGCGTCAAATTGTCGTCATTTATCTCTGTGTGTGTATGTGAGTGGTTGAATATGTATATATATATTTATAGGAAGACCTATAGGCTGGATAGATTATATCTCAAATCCAGGGACATATTCTACCTTTCACCACTTCACTCGTGAAAAATCTATTTCTTCACCTTATCTCCCTGTAGTGGTTTTTGATGGTACTGTATGGTTGTTGTGTTTCCTAGTGTAATGTATGAGGTTAGCTGTGAAGGCTCCTGAGATAAATGTTGAGGTGAATTACAGAAGGCCCTTCTTACTACCACTTACGACCTCAAACATATCTTTTTTACTAATATGAATGTAGCTACGTTAAAAAGTCTAGGGTACTGAAATGTAATGTGTTGTAGTAGAATATACAAACACACACAGATAATTAATAAATGTAATAATATTAATAAAATTCTATAACACACTGAACTAACTCAGGCTGTTTTAGTTTAAATATTAAAATTTTCTTTAAATTTATTTGTTCTGAACCAATGTTTTATTTTGGTCAGAACATATGAAATGTTATGGAGTTATAAATGGAATGCATAAATATATGGCATAATAAAATGGAATGTGTGTACATAAGTATTTTATAATACTTACTTACTTACTTAGTCGTTCCCCTTCTACCGTGAGGTGTAGAGGTTTGGAAGAGAGAGCGCCAGACCATTCTATCAGCTGTCTTCTTCCTGGCCTGGTTCCATTCTAGTCCTCGGTCCTTCAAAGATTGTCTAATGTTGTCCTCCCAGCGGACTCTGGGTCGTCCTGGAGGTCTGGATCCCTGGCTCTTTGTTTCCCATGCTTGTCGTGGTAGCCGATCTTCTCCCATTCTGCAGACATGGCCAAACCATCTTAGTTGGGACTGTTCTATTTGGGTCTGCAGCGGATGGGATTTTAGGCCTTGACGGATCGTCTGGTTGCGGACCATGTCTCTTCTTGTTACTTCAACCACTTTCCTCAGATACCTCATTTCTGGGGTTTGGATCTGGCTTTTGTGGGTTGTAGTCATTGCCCACGACTCGCATCCATATGTCAAGACTGGGACATAGGTGGAGCGGTATACAGCCATCTTCGTTTTCTTACCAACCTCTTTCTTGCTGAGGAATCCACGATTTATAGCCTGAAAAAGTCTCCCAGCCGCTGCTTTCCGAGTGGCCAACTCTTCTTTGATGCCTCCCTTTCGGTCTATAATAGCTCCGAGATATTTAAAGTGGTCGACCTGCTCCAGGACCTGTTCTCCCAACTTAATCTGATGTTTTCTTTCTTCTCGTGATATCACCATGGATTTTGTTTTAGAGCTGCTTATGACCATCCCTCTCTTCTCCAGCTCTTCCTTCCAGACTTGCAGGTTGGATTGGAGATGTGCCTCTGATTTAGCAATCAGAGCAACATCATCAGCAAATGCCAGCTCCGAAATATAGACCTGTCTCATCTTCCAGTACCCCACTGAATACTTTCTTGTTCTCTCCTTACATGCCTTGATGACATCGTCGATAAGGAGTATGAAGAGGTAAGGTGATATTTTATAATACTGTTTAATATTACTTATATTTATAGTGTCTCTGGGAAACTATTACTGGATGTGCTGTTGGGGTGGTGTCATCACACCCACTCTGTGACTAGAACAAGCTTTGTCCATGGTCTTATGAACTTTAATAAATGTATCTTTCCCAAAATTCAATATATTTATGAGGGGAAATATTTATAAATTCTTTAGGAGTATGGTGAATCCTCAGCAGGCCACTAAATCACTCATCTTGTCTGCGAAGATCTAATGCTAGATTCCGGTGGCCCACTCCTCTCGGTAGCTAGAATACAATGGTAGACTGCACCGACACACTGTTTGGCTGCACACACATCTGCTTGTGCAATCTTGATTACTTATGTGGCACTACCCTAGTGCCACAACAGAAACTCACAATTCTGAAACAAAATTTGTGTGCTGTGTCAGTAATCTATTTACTGCACCACTCTTACACACAGCACAACACATCAGCAATACACAGAATGGGTCAGATCTCTCTGACCACACAGCACATCTTACCCAGTTGTTTTCATATAGTACTAGTTCCCCAAGACTGCATTGCATCTGAGATATGTTCAACAGTTTCCTTTTATTCGATAAGATAGGTGATATGTTCCCACTGATCTCAACAATAGATCCGCCTTCCATAGTCTTAGTTAGGCGTCCATATATTTTGTTTGTCTCTAGACCCTGAACTTGGGCTGGGGACCTAGAGCGAACACTTACTTGTCGTAATCATTTTATATGATATGGCAGTATCAATCACTCGAAATATTAAAATGTACAAAATAAATACTTTCATTCTTACCAGAATTCAGAATTGAGAACACAGTTAATTGCTAGCAAAACTCAGCTGAGCTGCTGGCTATATGATGGCGTCCCTCTAAATGTATGTACTATCTTCTAGGAACAACACCACAGGCAATAACCGACTGTGTCCCTGGACAGTATTGTATCAAATGGCAAAAATGCGCATCTCTGTCCCGCTAATATGATTACATTTACCCAATCACCGACTTCCCCCCTAACTTTTCAAATCTACAACCAAAAGTCAAATTTCAGTCAGATCTCAGTCAAGTGTGCATTATTGTCTGTTGGTCCGTCTGTCTACTTGTTTTTTCATAAAAACACACTTGGTTCTACAAGCAATACCCTACACAAATCTGCCTCCTAAGTTATTTGTAGCCACAATTCTCCACCTTTCCCCTCTTTTACATTACAGCTTGATTTTTGCATTTGCGTGTCTCAAGGACGAAAATTTGAAACTTTAGTGGAAGTATGGACAGTACAGTCGCTAGTCTGATATGAACAATACAGTCTTTTGTCAATATCTTCCATGTTATCTACCCGTCTGTATAATTTAAAGTATATTAGTTCTCTGCTCAAGATGGGCTATCAAACTAGCTAGGTTTTATATTCATAACTCTATTATTAAGAAAAAACATATTTTTTTCTCAAGTTAGTTTTTTGAAATTTGTTCGAGAACCTTCTCTACGGCGTTTGCCGCTGAATTCAAATAAAGGGACCAAGTATCGAAAAACGTCCAAGAAATGACTGTTTCGAATAAGAGCTAAGGTCCTTTTTGTCAATTTCCTTACATTGTGTTAACTAGTGACGTGAATTTTTTTCCTTTTACCACCAATTGCGTCTTTTTAGCCTTGCTAGAATCAAACACGTGTTCAGTCATATTTTTCCTTTTTTGATCTCCGTTTCCCTCCCGTCTACAAAGGGTAAACCGTTTCAACTGCACGTCTAACTAGTTAGTTTGACTGGCGGTGGAAAATGCGGGCATGGGCGAGCATGTCTCCTAGTATCTTACGCATTATTTTTATCCCTACATTTTATCTTTATATTGGGAGATATTTTAACGTTGTATCATGGTAAATTCATCACACATCTCCCCACCTGAGAACATGCACTACGGCAAGTTCCAAAACCAGTGATACACATAGATAAAATTACTCCTCACGCCTACCACTACTCTAATTTTGATCACAGGGGTGCCGACTGAGGAAATCTGCACCGACATTCAATGACCCTGGGATATACTCAATACTAAACTGATAAGGTTGCAATAATAAAGACCATCTCAACAATCTAGCATTTTTATGCTTAGCCTGAGATAAGAACACCAGGGGCTGATGATCCGTCTGGACCACAAAAGTCCTACCATACAGATAGATTTGGAACTTTTTTATTGCCCAGATTAACGGTAAACATTCCTTTTCGCTTGTGGAATATCCTTGCTCCGCTTTATTCAATTTGCGGCTTGCATAAGCGACTGGGTTCAGTTCCCCATCTGGTGAAGATGACCGTTGCAACAGAGCCGCCCCGAGGCCTACATTACTTGCATCTGTTCTCATCACGAAGTCCTGTGTCAAATCAGGCAATTTGAGAATAGGCTTGCTAGTGAGTTTTTCCTTTAACTCTTGAAAAGCCAATTCACATTGCGCAGTCCAATTTATTTTATCTGGATGTCCCTTGCGAGTCAGATCAGTCAGAGGAGCACAAATAGAGTTAAAATTTCTGATATATTTTTGGTAAAATCCACATAACGACACGAATGATCGCACGTCCTTTTTTGTTTGTGGTCTAGGTGCTCTCTGCAGTTTTTCCAAGTTCTTGGGGTCAGGGGTCATGTTACCCTGATATACAGTGTGTCCCAAGAATTCCAACTCTTTGCATCCAATACAACATTTTGTTGGCCTAGCAGTTAAGTTCGCCTCCCTAAGCCTATCAAATAACATTTTTAGAGAGTTAATGTGTTCTTCAAATGTCTCTGTGGCGACGAGAATATCATCCATGAAATTCATGATACATGGGTTATTCAGGGGATCCAACAATTTGCGCATCATCCTTGAAAATACACTCGGAGCATTTTTCAACCCGAATGGTAGCATGTTGAATTCATTATGTCCTTCCGAGGTGCTAAAAGCTAAATAAGGTCTCACTTCAGGCTTCACTGGAATCTGGTAATAGCCTTTACTAAGATCCACCTTTGAAAAGTATTTTGCCTTGTTTAATCTGGCAAATAACTGTTTTGTGTCTGGTAATGGATCCACTTGTCCTTCTGTGACAGCATTCAGTTTCCTGTAATCTATGCACAGTCTATGTTCCCCAGACGGTTTTCTCAACAAAACTACACTGGAGCTAAAAGAAGATTCACTCTGTGAAATAATCCCCTCCTTCAACAAATAATCTATTTCTTCTTTCAATGCCTTCTCCTTCGCGAACGGAATAGAATAGGCTCTCATACAGATTGGGTTTGAGTCTACCAGTTTCATGTCATACTGTAGCAAATTTGTATGGCCTGGTTTATCTGTTAATACATCTGTATGTTCCTCCAGAACCTGTTGAACTCTCTCCCTCTGATTTTTAATCAGGTGCTTACTGACTTTTACCTGTGCGGCTGTTTCACAAGGATGTAATGGGTATTCATGTGAGTTGAGTGGTTCCTTTTGCATTTGAGTTGCGATAGCCAAGGTCAGTAAGGGGGTGCTTTCCTGGAGTGGTCTGTCCAGATACTTCTTTAACAGGTTTACATGATAAACTTTCTCCTTCCCCTTTTTGTCAATTTTCTAGTTTGTTCTAGACACCTTCTCTAGAACCGTATATGGACCTTGCCATCCAATTTGTAATTTATTCTGGCTGCCGGGTAGTAGAAGAAGCACCTTCTCTCCCACAGCTAGTTCTCTGTCCTTTGCCTTCCTATCGAAATATGCTGCATGTTTCTTCCTGGCTTGTCTCAAATTATCATTTGCCAGTTTCCATCCAGCTTTCAGACGAGTGGTCAGTTCGTTCACATATTGATACGATGAGGTAACAGTCTCTTCTGCCTTCTCATCTGTTCAGGTCCTTAATAAGCTACATCTGGACTTTTAATTTTTCATATTTATTTTTCATGGCACCCGTCGGATCCCTTCCATTGGAAGCCTTATAATGAGGACTTTTCTTCCTAGAATCATCACTCACAAATCGACCACTACCAATTTTCTTCTTGGGTTTCTCTCCCCACTTTAGATTGCTTATGAGAGATCTTCGCTCTCTTTTAGTTTCCTCCACTTTATATAACTCTGACCGAGGGATTGTCAGTTTATTCTGGGGTAAATTTATTCTTTGTACTCGTCGCATAGGGGCCATGTTAATCCATTCAAGTGAAGACTGGGTATGAAAAGGGGGCTCCCATTCCACTTTGTCTACCTGAGTATAATTATTTTTCCTTCCAGGCCTAAGTTTGCCCCGTGGCGTTTCTAGGTCCTGCACATATTTTCCCTTTGTGGGTGTTCCCTCATGAAATATGCCACATGCTTCTACAAAGTTTTCAATATCGACATTTACGTCGGGACAATAGTATTTTCGAGCAACTTTTTGGCAGATGGTACCGACTTTCTCATGGTCACCATCTTTTCCAACATGTAAGCTCCTTATTAAATTTGCCCTATATACCTTGGGAAGAACCAACTGTCCGTGACCAGTGGATCTAGTTCCTGTCTTCCTGTATAACAATCTGTCCTTCATAAAGTATTCTCCCTTGCTTGGAGGTGTGTGGCATTTGGGCAATTTTTTAAAACATGGCTTGAGTGTCCTATCCTCAGCCTGCGCCTTCCTCATCTCCTCTGGATAAGCATTTATAGGTTCACCTTCTTCTTCCTTTTTCTGTGACCTGGTCTGCACTGTCGCCATGATCACAGGTCTCTCGGGATTCCCCAAGAAGACGTACCTACACCCCAATATCAGAGGGTAGATCGGTTCATCTATCACTGCTGCTCTGATTTCTCCTTCCACATAGCGAGTTTTCACCGTTATCCTTGCGATGGGAAGTGTCATGAGTGGTATGTCCTTAGTCGCCCCTTGTATTTCCACTGTTTCTGTGGTATACTGACTTGGGTCCACTAGGCTAGACTTCACAACTGAATCATAATCCAAACCTGTATCATAAAGGCACTTTGTGGTGACCCCATTACAAATAACATCCTCACAAACTGGGGGGTGATAAGGTTCCTGCTGTCCATTAGGATTAACCTTTAATCTTTGAGTCCCCGACTTCATTGCAGCAATGTTTGAAGGTTTCCTTCTACAAAATTCGGTGTTATGGTTGTCTTTCTTACACCATTTGCACCATCTTTTTCCTTGGTTTAACGGTTTTCTTTCATTGGATTTTTGGTCATTGAACTGTGAGTTTCTGTCACGATAGTCATTTCTTGGCCGTTCAAAGTTTGTCCTGCCTTTATTACCCTATTCTCTGTTTTCAAATTTATTAAATGGCTGTGGAGCTTTAAAATTTTCTATGTGCTTCTTTTTAGTGCCACTTACCTCTGCCTGGGCTGCCTGATACCTCTCAGCGACATTTAAAACCTCCCCCAACCTCTCTGCACCTTGTTCCATGAGAAATTTTCTCAAGTCTGGAGCCATGGACTCTCGTAATTGCTCTATCATGATCATCTCTTTCAGATCTTGGGTCTTCCCCAGAGCAGTCCATTTCTCCAAATAGGTTTCCAGTCTGGCAGAGAATTGGTGGTATGTCTCCCCAGACAACAGTTTGGCATTTCTAAATTTCTTACGGTAAAATTCACCATTCTTCTCGTACCTTAATAACAAAGCCTGCTTTAACATGTCATAATTGTCTTGGTCTTCCCTGTTCATTTTGGCAAATACTTCATAAGAAGTACCTCTCCATCCCTGTGATAGCTTTAAACTCCACCTCTCTCTCTCTAACCCATATGTAGTAGCTAATAACTCAAATCTACTGAGGTACCTCTCAATGTCATCGTCTTTCTCAACTAAATGGTCTAAATGAAACCCCATAGCTGAGGTTGAGGCTCCGTGACTAGGCGTAGCATCTGAGGCAAAAGGGCTGGCACCATTTTCAGGAGCATGGCCTTGTAATTCCAGCTCCCTTAGTCGTAATTCGTTCTCCCTTTGTAACCTTCTATCTTCTGCCTCCCTTTCGGCAGTCAACCTTTTATCTTCTGCCTCCCTTTCGGTAGTCAACCTTTTTTCTTCTGACTCCCTTTGCTGTCGTTTTTCTTCTGCCTCCAATGCTTTTGCCTCTTTGTCAGCCTCAATCTGCAGCCTCTTAAGTTCTTTATCAGCCTCAATTTGTAACCTCTTCTCTTCAGCTAACCTCCTATCTTCCCTTTCAATATACTTGTCACATTCAGCAGTTACATACTGGATTAAAACCTGACCCTCCATTCCCATTTCCTTCGCCGTTAGCACAGCAGCCGATCTAAATTTTGCCAGGTCAGCCATCATACAAGATAACAATGACCAAGATAAATCTAACTAATGACAGGTAATTCTAATTAATGGTGACTAAGGTAATTCTAATTATTTAATTAATTAACTAACTACCACTGGCTGTGAAGATTCACCAACTTTTATTTTCCCCTTTTTATTTTAAGGGACACTTTTTGAATTTTTACAATCTGTCCCCACTGGTTTAATTCCCCCACCAGGAGATTCTAATATCTTTAATAAACTAAATATCCCTGGACAAGACCCCAATATTTGTAGTGGTTTTTGATGGTACTGTATGGTTGTTGTGTTTCCTAGTGTAATGTATGAGGTCAGCTGTGAAGGCTCCTGAGATAAATGTAGATGTGAATTACAGAAGGCCCTTCTTACTACCACTTACGACCTCAAACATATCTTTTTTTACTAATATGAATGTAGCTACGTTAAAAAGTCTAGGGTACTGAAATGTAATGTGTTGTAGTAGAATATACAAACACACACAGATAATTAATAAATGTAATAATATTAATAAAATTCTATAACACACTGAACTAACTCAGGCTGTTTTAGTTTAAATATTAAAATTTTCTTTAAATTTATTTGTTCTGAACCAATGTTTTGTTTTGGTCAGAACATATGAAATGTTATGGAGTTATAAATGGAATGCATAAATATATGGCATAATAAAATGGAATGTGTGTACATAAGTATTTTATAATACTGTTTAATATTACTTATATTTATAGTGTCTCTGGGAAACTATTACTGGATGTGCTGTTGGGGTGGTGTCATCACACCCACTCTGTGACTAGAACAAGCTTTGTCCATGGTCTTTAGGAGTATGGTGAATCCTCAGCAGGCCACTAAATCACTCATCTTGTCTGCGAAGATCTAATGCTGGATTCCGGTGGCCCACTCCTCTCGGTAGCTAGAATACAATGGTAGACTGCACCGACATACTGTTTGGCTGCACACACATCTGCTTGTGCAATCTTGATTACTTATGTGGCACTACCCTAGTGCCACAACAGAAACTCACAATTCTGAAACAAAATTTGTGCGCTGTGTCAGTAATCTATTTACTGCACCACTCTTACACACAGCACAACACATCAACAATACACAGAATGGGTCAGATCTCTCTGACCACACAGCACATCTTACCCGGTTGTTTTCATATAGTACTAGTTCCCCAAGACTGCATTGCATCTGAGATATGTTCAATAGTTTCCTTTTATTCGATAAGATAGGTGATATGTTCCCACTGATCTCAACAATAGATCCGCCTTCCATAGTCTTAGTTAGGCGTCCATATATTTTGTTTGTCTCTAGACCCTGAACTTGGGCTGGGGACCTAGAGCGAACACTTACTTGTCGTAATCATTTTATATGATATGGCAGTATCAATCACTCGAAATATTAAAATGTACAAAATAAATACTTTCATTCTTACCAGAATTCAGAATTGAGAACACAGTTAATTGCTAGCAAAACTCAGCTGAGCTGCTGGCTATATGATGGCGTCCCTCTAAATGTATGTACTATCTTCTAGGAACAACACCACAGGCAATAACCGACTGTGTCCCTGGACAGTATTGTATCAAATGGCAAAAATGCGCATCTCTGTCCCGCTAATATGATTACATTTACCCAATCACCGACTTCCCCCCTAACTTTTCAAATCTACAACCAAAAGTCAAATTTCAGTCAGATCTCAGTCAAGTGTGCATTATTGTCTGTTGGTCTGTCTGTCTCTACTTGTTTTTTCATAAAAACACACTTGGTTCTACAAGCAATACCCTACACAAATCTGCCTCCTAAGTTATTTGTAGCCACAATTCTCCACCTTTCCCCTCTTTTACATTACAGCTTGATTTTTGCATTTGCGTGTCTCAAGGACGAAAATTTGAAACTTTAGTGGAAGTAGGGACAGTACAGTCGCTAGTCTGATATGAACAATACAGTCTTTTGTCAATATCTTCCATGTTATCTATCCGTCTGTATAATTTAAAGTATATTAGTTCTCTGCTCAAGATGGGCTATCAAACTAGTTAGGTTTTATATTCATAACTCTATTATTAAGAAAAAACATATTTTTTCTCAAGTTAGTTTTTTGAAATTTGTTCGAGAACCTTCTCTACGGCGTTTGCCGCTGAATTCAAATAAAGGGACCAAGTATCGAAAAACGTCCAAGAAATGACTGTTTCGAATAAGAGCTAAGGTCCTTTTTGTCAATTTCCTTACATTGTGTTAACTAGTGACGTGAATTTTTTTCCTTTTACCACCAATTGCGTCTTTTTAGCCTTGCTAGAATCAAACACGTGTTCAGTCATATTTTTCCTTTTTTGATCTCCGTTTCCCTCCCGTCTACAAAGGGTAAACCGTTTCAACTGCACGTCTAACTAGTTAGTTTGACTGGCGGTGGAAAATGCGGGCATGGGCGAGCATGTCTCCTAGTATCTTACACATTATTTTTATCCCTACATTTTATCTTTATATTGGGAGATATTTTAACGTTGTATCATGGTAAATTCATCACACATCTCCCCACCTGAGAACATGCACTACGGCAAGTTCCAAAACCAGTGATACACATAGATAAAATTACTCCTCACGCCTACCACTACTCTAATTTTGATAACAGGGGTGCCGACTGAGGAAATCTGCACCGACATTCAATGACCCTGGGATATACTCAATACTAAACTGATAAGGTTGCAATAATAAAGACCATCTCAACAACCTAGCATTTTCATGCTTAGCCTGAGATAAGAACACCAGGGGCTGATGATCCGTCTGGACCACAAAAGTCCTACCATACAGATAGATTTGGAACTTTTTTATTGCCCAGATTAACGCTAAACATTCCTTTTCGCTTGTGGAATATCCTTGCTCCGCTTTATTTAATCTGCTACAGCAGAACCATGTGCTAATCGCCGTTGTGCTAGGTTAGTTCATTTCTCACGACTACAACTTTTCTACGATTAGAATAATAATAATAATAATAGCCCCTTCAGTCATAACTGACTATGGGAATGAGCCCCTGAGGCGACAGCTCTCAGCTGCTTACTTTCCTGGTGTTCTTTTCGACATTTTCTTTTCTCTTCTGCTGGTTGTGGTAGCTTCTTTTCGCCCTCATGTCTCTCTTGTACACATCTTTTAACCTTAGCTGCAGTCTCCCAACTGTTCTTTTGCCATTTGCCAGATGTCCATATAAGATATCTAAGCAGTATATACATGTTTTGAAGCCAGCTCGTGACAGCATCTCGTCATTTGTCATTTTGACCTTCCACGAAATACCAAGAAGGTGGCGTAGACACCGTAGATGTCAGTGTCACGGGATAACCTCCTTGCTCTGCAGGGCTGGTCCAACAATGGCCAAAATTTAAAGTATACAAGTGAGGGTCTTTAAAGGTAACTACCTTCGCTCAAGATTACTCATGGCAGTTGAAAATACCTGTAGAAGGATGATGCTTCTGTTTTATGGAGTCTTCATACTATTTTTCAGAAATCACGCACAAAGCTGAATTTTTCAATGCAATCGTGAACTTTGTATCTGCCCGCCCCTTCTATGAAGATAAAGATATATTAGCTCACTTCTTAGCCCCCAACTGAATTATTCACTAAATATTACTTAAGTTGCTCTGTTATATATATATATATATATATATATATATATATATATATATATATATATATATATATATATATATATATATATATATATATATATATATATATATACAATATACATGGATATGTCATGTAAACATCGGTATTATTCAACATAATCCCCATCAACTTGTACGGCTTTACTGTTCTTTTCCCTTCTTGTTATTTTCTCTGGTTTTCTGATTTTTGAATGTTTTCATTTCTTGTCATGGTTCTAATAATTGCAGGAACACCACCACCATCCTTTTCTTTCCGGGGTGGGGGTAACCTCTACCCGCATTTTGCTTGATGTATTGTGTTTCATTAGCGGGGATAGTGCAGGAAGACGGTCAGTAAATTGATGTAACATTAGGTAAACACACCGCGGTAAACGGTTTTGTTTCGTCCTGGCCTTCATTAAACATGCATAGCGGGACTTGTAAGTGGTCTGTGATGAGGTGATTTACGTAAGAGAAAAGGAAATCTGTTGTCTGCTTTATCGGAGCGAACCTTCTTCGTGTTTGCTCACGGAACTAGTCCTTTGATTTCCGATTTTAGGCGTTCGCTTGGCGATTGGTAGCGGCTTTCTGTGGTAACTGGTTTCAGATGTTAAGATAATGTTATGCTATTTCAGGGAAACCCTTACGATTTTTTCCATTTTAATTTAGGAGTTAGTCCTGTTATTACGCCAAATTGGAGGAAGTTGCATCTTCATGGAGATAATTCTAGATCTATTACGTATCGCGTCTGTCTTCTCGTGCACGTGTTCCTAAGTTGAATCAGATAGTTTTTACTATAAAACAGGCCCTGGTTCGTTAGTTGTCTCTCAGTCCTGGAATTTTATATATATATATATACATCAATACATATATTTACCTCTATGGCGCGGAGAGCTGGAGAGTTATATAGAAGGAAATGTCGAAATTGTCCTCTTTTCACACAACATGCCTAAGAAAAATTATCCGAATCTTTTGGCCGAATATCATCACCAACCAAGATCTGCTTACTCGGAGCAAGCAAGAGGACATGCACACAATCATAGCTGGCAGACGCTGAAGCTGGGTTGGCCATGTCCTCAGAAGAGACCCCGATGCCATCACAAGAACAGCTATGCTATGGACCCCTGAAGGAAAACGAAAGAGAGGCCGACCAAAAACAACTTGGCGGAGGACTGTGGAGGCTGAGATGCAAAGAATGAACCAGAGTTGGGGCACTGTACGAAGGATGGCCGCCGACCGAGCAAAGTGGGATCAATTTGTTGTTGCCCTACAAGACGCCACCAGGCGTAATGGCCACTGACTGCTTTGACGTTCGGCGGCTAAGGATCAAAGAAAGAAAGAAGAAGATACATCTAGACATATATTTACCTCTATAGTGCAAATACTTATAAAAGGGAATTACGCTGGATTTACACCATCAGGGGGCTTGAACGGGCTATAATCATTGCTTAATTCTTCGTAAAAGGCGGCGGATCGATAATAAGTTAACAATTGCTCAGTCAATGCCGCATTGTTCTTGACTTCGGAAATAT
Source organism: Oreohelix idahoensis (assembly GCA_024509875.1). NCBI lineage: Eukaryota > Metazoa > Mollusca > Gastropoda > Stylommatophora > Oreohelicidae > Oreohelix > Oreohelix idahoensis. Next base: position 161,689 of record JAMPIV010010282.1, read on the forward strand.
GTTATTTACAACTCTGCCAAGAGTAATCTTGTGCGAAGATAGACACCTTTGACGACCCAATTTAGATACTCTTGAGTTTTAGCCACTGGTGGACCACTACTGCAAAGCAGGAGAGGCAATCTGTGACACCTACTGTACACTACCAAATACTAATTTCCCACATTTAAAACACTAATTATTCTACACCACCAAATACCAAATCCCCACATTTATAACATCACATATTCAACACTACCAAAGACATTTCCCACATTTAAAACACTGTTTATTCTACACCAGGGGTCAGCAACTGGTCAATCCCGATCTACCATGAAATCTTTGGGGATAATTTTGTAGATCCCTAGAGGATGGCTGAGATAAACAAAGAATATTAATGTTAGTGACATTTGGGACAAACCGTCTTTAGTTGTCACTTCAAAGCACGGCATCCCCACGATTATAAGTACGAGGGGCGTTCAGAAAGTAATGCACCACATCGTTTTTCTCAGGAGCTGTTTATTTAAAAAGCATGAAATTTATATACAATATAAATGGATATGTCATGTAAACATTGGTATTATTCAACATAATCCCCATCAACTTGTACGGCTTTATGCCAGCGCGAAACAAGTGCATGTATTCCTAGCCAGTACCAGATTTTGTCTTGATCATGTAGCCATTTCTTCGCTGCTTGAATCACTCCTTCATCATCTTCAAACCTTGTCCCACGGAGTGCATCTTTAAGTGGACCAAATAGATGAAAATCAGAGGGTGCCAAATCGGGACTATAGGGTGGATAGAGTAGTACAGTCCAACCTAATTTGGTGATTGCTTCCCGTGTTGCCAGACTTGTGTGAGGGCGCGCATTGTCGGGAAGGAGAAGCAGGTCTGCTGGATTCTTGTGCGGCCGAACTCTGCGAAAACGATAATTGAGTTTTTTCAATGTCTTAATGTAAGCTTTGCAAATTGATTGTCTCTCCTCTTGGCATAACGTCAACAAGAATCACACCTTCAATGTCCCAAAAGACAGTGATCATGACCTTTTCAGCTGAAGGAATTGTCTTGAATTTCTTTCTTCTTGGTGATTGCGGATGATGCCACTCCATTGACTGTCTTTTTGTCTCAGGTTCAAAATGATGTGCACAGGTTTCGTCACCTGTAACGATCTTAGCCAAAAAGTTCTCTCCATCAGCATTGAAACGCTCCAACAATTCAGAAGAATTTGCTTTCCTTTGCAATCGGTGGTCATTTGTGAGACTTCGAGGAACCCATCTTGCGCAAACCTTAGAAAATCCGAGAGTTTTTATTACTGCATTTGCACTACCAATGCTGACTGACAGCTGTAAGGCCAATTATTGAGTAGTGATTCGCCTATCAGTAAGAATAATGCCCTCAGCGCATTTCAACATTTCTGCGTTGGTGGCTGTGGCAGGACGTCCACAGCGCCGCCGATCAAGTAAGTATCTCCACTTCCTGATTCTTTGATTCTCTGAACCCAGCAACTGACTGTACTCCTGTCGACTGCAAAACCTCCATACACATCACATAGACGCTTGTGAATATTCACAACAGTTTCCTTCTCTGCAACGAGAAATTCTATCACAATTCGCTGTTTATAACGCAAGTTGCTAACACGCTCAATTTCAACGGTTTAGGGCAGCCGTATTATTTGGCCGGTTGCAGTGCAATTTGGTGCACACAACTGGCACATGCCATATTTGAAGTGTGCGAAATGTCATGCTTCTATCTTCATTATTAGCTGAGAAAAACGATGTGGTGCATTACTTTCTGAACGCCCCTCGTACTTTTACCTCGTTCCAAGTGATAAGTCACACAATTTTATGTTATTTGTTAACTGGATAAGATAGGAGCGCGATCTTGTCTTCGAAGGGAAGTCACATTCGGTCAAATATAATTTAGTTTCATTTTTCTACCTCCCTGTTGATTGATTCCAGAAAGCAGATTGTCTAGTACAGCGGTTCTCAACTGCGTCATGCCATATTTCGTGGGGGCCACAGTAAGATGGCAAAGTACCTTTTTTCCCAGCTAACAGCGACTATGAGGAAGGCCACAAAGGTAAATGAGGCTCAGAAGGGGGCCATGAGGAAAAAAAAAAAAACACTGGTCTAGTATATCTAGAGATACAAGTTTCAATTTTAGTAACTGTAAAAGAGTCGGAATGTTTTTGCCTGAGGGTATTTTCTGTATTGAGCGCATTTCACACAGGTTTTCATTCTTCCTATCTTCTATGTTACGTTCATTTCGTGATCGAGATTGCTCTGTGTCATGTTGATAGGTTTCCATGTGTGTCAAATTTAAAGCCGCATTATACATGGAAATTTGCAAGAGTGAGTGCAAACAAAGGAATGTGTGTGTTTACTGGTCCAGGCAGTCATTACTTTTGTCACGAACAGTTCTGAGAGATATTTTAAAAGTTCATTATAACATTGAGACTGATTTTCCACCTGACTCGGCAGACGTTATTTTATCAAGGTAGTACTTTAGAAAGCTTAGTGTTCAGACCGTACAGCACCTGAGTTGCCTACCCCTGTTTTACACTACAAAATACTTACTTTCTACATTTCCAACAACTCATAGTCTTATCTCTACAGCTCTACCTTTTCAGCCACTCACATGCTACATTCTTTAACGTATTTCACTATCACTCTTCGTTATTACCCTCGAATGCTTCTATTCCACAGGAGAAGCACGCGAGATAGAAGAGAAGTGTCGTTTTCTGACCAAGACTATGAACTCAGACGGCAGAAAGCGATTTCTAGCGGGTCAGGCCTCTTGTCCTCGTCTGGATGCTCCCGTCGATTTTATGATGACCCCCAGAAGAAAGAACTCCGTTTGTAGCTCTTACTCTTGTTACCACATTCGCTTTTGTTTTGCGCTGCACCGCTGCAGCACATGTTTTTGTTATTTAAGCCGGTGTGAAGTGGCGACTCAGTCGAAGCGCCACAGAGCTGTGACGCACATGTTTTAGTTGTTGTTACTAAACTCTACGGAGGTATCAATAGCCTCAAGCTGACTACTGTTTTCTTACTTAGTCGTCGTTCCTTTTCTACCGTGAGGTGTAAATGTTTGCCATACTTTCCTATCGGCTGTCTTCCTCTTGGACTGGCTCCATTCTAGTCGTCAGTCCTTCGGATATTGTCTAATGTTGTCCCCCCAGCGGACTCTGGGTCGTCCTGGAGTTCTGGATCCCTGGCTCTTAGTTTTCCATACTTGTCATCGTAGCCGAAATTCTCCAATTCTGCAGACATGGCCAAACTATCTTAGTGGGGACTGTTCTACTTGGATCTGCAGGGGTTTGGTTTTTAGGCCTTAACGTATCGTCTGGTTGAGAACCATGTCTCTTCTTGTTACTTCAACCACCTTTCTCAGATACCTCATTTCTGAGGTTTGGATCTGACTTTTGTGGGCTGTAGTCATTGCCCATGGCTGGTATCCATACGTCAAGACTGGGACATAAGTGGATCGGTAAACAGCCATCTTCGTTTTCTTGCCAACTTCTCTTTTGCTGAGGAATCCTCGTTTTATGGCCTGAAAAAAGTCTACCAGCTGCTGCTCATCGAGTAGCCAAATCTGTTTTCTTTGAACATATTCAAGTTGACGTCTGAGGGTGAACAAAGAAGTTGTCACTTATAACATGTTTACATCTTGTATGACTTTTTTCTCATGCAGATTCATATGCTAGTCATCCGTCTCTTGCGTAGTTAAGCGGCACTCGTGCTTGTACCTGCCCCGGGCATCTGAGGAGACAAAGAAAAAAATATAACTACTGCTTCCCCCCCCCCATCCTCCCCAGGCATGACGTTTATAGACTACTAATTTTAGGTTGGTTTGTGGGTCTGGCGACTTGTCATGTAAGGCTAATTTCTACAGAAGCCACTGATGCAAGATCACACGGAAATTTTGGTGCAGACTTCCTGTAAAGCAACCATCTACAGTGGCCCGTCAATGCTGTTTAATTAGCAAAAAAAAAGGACATTACGATGATGATGTTTTATTTACCTTATCTAGCGTATTCATCATCATCATCATCATCAGTAACTATCAGCTCTGCAAGTAGCACACCAAACACAAACCAAACTCTCAGCTCTTGTGCCACCCTCTCAAGATCTTTCCGTGAAAGTGATCAGATAAAGTGAGCTTATTCGGAGATGGCAAACAATAAAGTGATGTGACAAGCACTGCACAGTCTAGATCATCCAGGTCGGAAGAAAGAAAAAGAGAAGAGTTAACCCCGTAACCGATATTTCAGAAATAATAAATATACAAAGGAAGGGGGTAAAAGCACGACGAAAAAAAAAAAAAAACACTAATAAAAAAAAGAACTAATCTTTCAGAGAATATTGAACGAAGTTGAGAAAAACTAATTAGTTTTTTTCCCCCTTTCATTCTACAGGGTGTTCCACGAAAAAGCGGCCCGTGACGTCATGGACGTACTGTGCCGACACAGTACGTCCATGACGTCACGGGCCGCTTTTTCGTGGAACACCCTGTATATTATCTAAAAATATATTCTTTGTGCTTAAAGTTGTTATGTATAAGAGCAGACACTCCCCTTAGAACAATGGCGGGAGAAGAATTTAATCCAACACTTTCAACTGTCAGCATCTGCAGCACATTCGGTAGACCGATTAGTTTGGTTTGGTTTTAAAGACCATCTTCAGTGCCTCCCTTAGATCACACAAGGAGAATCTCAGCACAGCACACGACCTCCGTAGCACCAGCGAGGATCCCAATGTATGTATATACAGGAATCACACTATGTATAAATATTTTTATGATGGGTAGGGTTCTTAATTTTTAAATGTTGCCAGGGCAGCGGCTATATGGCCTACTGTTTACAATTTCCAACTACTGAGGGACTTACAATTTATTACTAATTTCGTTGTAATATTACAGTTGTGTCTCTTACTTATTACTCCGTAAATTTCCTTTTGATATTAAAGTTGTCTTACTTATTACTCCGTAAATTTCGTTTTGATATTAAAGTTGTGTCTCTTATTCCTGTATAATTTCATTGTGATACGATAATTGTTCTCTTACTTATTGTAGTCAGAATGGCTAAGAAGTATGGCAGTTTTACTAGGTCACTTGAAATACTTAGTCCTGTTCAGTTTTACCAGGTCAATCTAAATACTCAATCCTATATCAGTTTTCTTAGTTTAATTGTAATACAAACTAAACCCTACATCAGTTTTCTGTGTTAGGTGTGATATTTACTTAGTCCTATATCAGTTTTCTTGGGCTAATTGGGATACTTACTTAGTCATGTATACATTTTTTTGGGGTTGTTTGCGATACTTACTTAGTCCTGTATACGTCTTTTGGGGTTATTTGCGATACTTACTTAGTTCTGTGTACGTTGTTTGGGGTTATTTGCGATACTTACTTAGTCCTGTGTACGTTTTTTGGGGTTATTTGCGATACTTACTTAGTCCTGTGTACGTTGTTTGGGGTTATTTGCAGTACTTACTTAGTCCTATGTACGTTTTTTGGGGTTATTTGCGATACTTACTTAGTCCTGTGTACGTTTTTTGGGGTTATTTGCAGTACTTACTTAGTCCTATATCAGTGTCGTTGCTGTTCTGTAATTTGTCTGAAACTGTGTACTGAAAATTTCGTTTGTTTGCTAAAGTTTTGATTGCCTTCCATATATCTTTACTGTTTGTTTTTACTGACTCAAAGTTATGAACGTTTTTTATTTTTTTTTCTCTCTCTCTACGAATTAAACATTGCACCTCGCCAAAATGTGTTGGATGTTCTTCTAAAACAGGACAAGCGCAAAGTTTCAGCTTTCCCACCAACACAACTGAGTTTCCGTTCGCCAAGGGTTAGTGTGAACGCAAGGGCGAGAAACCACGGTGATACTGAGTCTAACCAAGATGCTCCTGCAAAAAGCAAATTTGAAGCGGAGGAAGAAGACGACGGGTAGATATTAGCTCACTCAGGGTGGTATGATTGTTGCATGGGTGCTGCATGAAGTGTGTGATGTATGAAACACGTGTGTGGTGTGTTGTGAGAGTGTTTTTGCTACACGGTAGTGGTACGTATGTTTTGTACATGGTAGTGCCTACGGTTGGGTGTTGTGGGATGTATGTTTGAAGCTTTTTGTGCTGCGTAAGTGGTGGGTATATGATGCTGTCGGGGTTGTGGCTGTGAGGCGTGAACATAAATATTGTGATGTGTACTCTGTGGGTTGTTCTTGAGTTAAAGAAATGTGTATGCGTGTTAACGACTGTTCATGTTGATGTTTCTGAGGGCACTTTTTGTGATGTCTGGTGTTGTTGTTGTTATTTACCTAATAATATATTATTATTATAAGGCTGTCGGACTCGTCGCTCTTTCGAAGCCAGTGCCAAGTTGAATAGTTAGCATGTGTGCTGTAGCTGTTGAGTGCTGTAGCTGTTGAGTGCTGTAGCTGTTGTGTGATGTAGCTGTTGAGTGCTGTAAAGAGTGTTTGTGATGGTTGGGGAGCCCAGCAGTTTTCATCTTTCTGTGAAAAGTCCTAGACAAGTGAGCAGCACATGCTGAACTGTCCTATATGGACGGGTACAGCTGCGGCAATTAGGCTCACGTGAGAGGTTTCATTTGTTTAAGTGTTTGTTGAATCCAGTGTATTCTGTTCTTAGTTGGAAGATTATGCTGTGCTGCAACCGTCGTAGGTTATTGATGTTGTCATTTTTGTTTGGATGGATCATTTCTTTATACTTGGGACGTCCGGTATACCCATTTGCCCAACGGTTCAGCCATTCCTCTTTGGAGTTGTTTTGAAGTATTAGTTTAGTAGTCTAAATGTCGGCTAGAGTGTTTGTTTGAGTCACGCTTGCTCCTGTTTTTGCTAGTCTGTCTCCTTTTTTTTCGTTGTCTGATGTCCTGGTATCCACTGGAGAGTGACTCGGATGTTTTATGATAGAAGACTCAGTCTTTTCAGCAAGCAGCATTATTTCTTTAATTTCAATCCAAAGCCTGCAGTGTTGATTTCGAATCAGTGAAGATTATGACATATGAGAGCTTATAGATTTCTTGTTTAAACTGGGTATTGCTGTGAGGGTGGTGTTTATAGCTGTAATTTCTGCTAGATAATTAGTACAGGATTCTCCACATCGTTCATATAGTTTGTAGCTACGAGTATTTAGGAACATCACGTAAGCTCTAAATTCAACCTTTATGATGGCTTTGACGGCAGAACCATCTGTGTATGCATGTACATTGTTTTTAATAGCTGTCTGTAGACCCAGCTGTCTTAAGCACTATTGGGTGGGTGCCTCTTGTTAGTGTGCTATCCCTGATTGTGGTTTTTATTATGGGAGTTTTAACACATTTCCGGGATAAGGGACTGAGTATTTTTCTATTATTTCTCGTGTCTGTGGGAGATAGTTTTTTTCTGCTACAGTTTTTGCTACCTGTGTTGGTGAATTTGGTTTGAATCTGCTAATGGGCTTCCAGTTTTCAACTAGTTGTCTGTTTGGGCATTTCTTGCCTCATTCTTCTATAAATCTCTGTTGCTTACAGGACAGCACGTTTACACCTTAGGTAGGCCTACATAGGTTCTACCTTTGCATCCATTCCATAGGCAGCTGTTGGTGTGGTTTTCATGTCCTCCCACATGTGAAACTAAGACAGGATATCTTAATCTTTTTTTTTATATTTTTGTTCGACGAAGACCATGGACCCCTTTGATTGTCCTACGAAGGCTATAGACCCCTTTGATTGTCCGATGATGGTTATAGACCCCTTTGATTGTCCGACGAAGGCTATATACCCCTTTGATTGTCCGACGAAGGCTATAGACCCCTTCTTCTAAATGCATTATCAAATATTTTACATGTTAAATGTTAGGTTACGTGCACGGATCCCTTATAATACATTCATTCAACCCTCAAGGGGTCCGTGAACCACAGGTTAAGAAACCCCGACTTAAGTCTTTGTCCAATTCCGCCTGAACGGTTTTGCTCGGGCCGACAGCAGTGACAGATAATTATCTGTGACCAGTCGTGTCTGGTGGTGAGCAGAGGGTGTTGTTTGTTGTTGTGCATGCATTGTGTGATGTAAAAACAGTGCGTGTGAATCGATGTGCGCCCGTCTAAGAGGTCTCTGAGTTGTGGTAATTGTCTACGCTGCGCTATTATGTGTGTGTGGTGATACACTGTGTAACATAGGGTGACCATATCGTTTTTAACAAAAAGAAATCCTTTTTTGACGTAAAAAAACAAAAAAGCAGGACCAAAAAAGGACATTAATTTCATTATATTAATGCATGATTGTGATGACAAGAAATAGTTTTATAAAGGTTAAAAAAAAAAGAAATAAAATGTCGTTTAAAATGTATGTTTTTAAATTATTTAAATCTCAGAAACTAATTTTTCACATGTTAATTAGTATTGATAAATTAATATTATTATTGTTGTTATTATTACGTTAATAATGTTATTTATTTTAGTTATTTATTTATTTATTTTTTTGCGGAACTGTCTTCTTTAACAATTTAGTATTTCCTTTTAAATAATCTTGGAATTGACAGCACAAAACGTTTAAAAAAAAATTTAATGCAGAAGCGCAATTCCGTTGATGGAATCCACATACAAACTGTTTCTGTATTTTGTCCAGTGACTTTCCATCAATGAAATAAAACTGTCCACGCGTGTGTTGTGATCAGGTGCGACAAAGAAATAGTGTGCGATCATTAGAAGTTCAGAAGAAATTCCATTTTGACTGATAGTTTTCAAAATTTGATTCGCTTCTCATGTGTCAGCAACGGCATAAATCTTCATCATTAGTGTTACTTGCATCGCCAAATGCAACATCTTTATCAATTAAATATTGACCAGAAGCTCCCACATCATCACATGCTTGATACTCCGTGTAAGGTCATTCATGAAAAAATATGTTAAATCTTCTGATGGTTTCATCGATATTTCCAAGTCTTCTAAACAACTGATGTACAGGCATTTGTTATCCTCATGAAACATATAACACAAACTGTCAAGTCCTGAGGCAAATGTCAACAGTTTGTCTACGCTAGAGAGACTTCCGAACAGTCGCAACTACCATACTTTTGGCCATGTCTGCAGAATGGGAGAAGATCGGCTACCGCGACCAGTATGGGAAGCTAAGGGCCAAGGATCCAGACCTCCAGGACGACCTTGAGTCCGCTGGAAGGACAAAATTAGACATTCTCTGAAGGATCGAGGACTAGAATGGACCATACCAGGAGGAAGACAGCCGATAGGATAGTTTGCCTCTCTCTCTCTCTCTCTCTCTCTCTCTCTCTCTCTCTCTCTCTCTCTCTCTCTCTCTCTCTCTCTCTCTCTGTCAAACCTCTACACCCCAGTGTAGAAAAGGAACGACTAAGTAAGTAAGTAAGTAAAGAAATTTCTAAGTAATTTTGACATTACATCTTGCAAGTTTCTCACTACTGCAAGTGCGATATTTACAACAATAAGACACTGTCTTTAAGGTAACCAACACTGAAAAAAAACTTCTATATCGGACAATCTATGTATACCTTCGTATGATCATACATTGAGGGAAATTTGGAAGGATCACAGACTATGTATATTTGTTATCAGTGTTGAAACATTTAGTATATCCCATAATCACTGCATTATGTACATATACTGTCCAAAAAAAGAAACGTATAGCTATCCGAGAGCGCGTTTTTATGAGTTTGTAAGTAAAATTTGGTGCTAGGCAGAGCCGGATTAACGTAGTAGCAAAAGTAGCATATGCTACGGGCCCCGCGCTTTTAGGGGCCCAGCGCCAATAAATATGTACATAATTTTTTGATCATCTTCTAATACGAGCGTTAAATCAATGATCTTGTGATTTATGCCATCTTTAGCGCCTTTTCATTTGGTGTCACGAAATTGTGAGAGAAAGAGCATAAGAGGGTGACTTAGTGCGACTCTTCATTATTGTTATCTTAACTGTTTGCGGACGGAAGCCATTTAAGTGGCGTTGAAAATTTGGTCACGTTTGGACGGAAGCCACTTTTTTGGCTCTAGGCGACTGCCCCTCTAATTTTGTTTCGTTCTTTGTGAAATGAATTTGCATTAACAATAAAAACTATAATTTAGGAAACGGAAACTTCCTGTTTTAATTGAGGTATACGGCGTGCTCGCACTCCCTTTCGATCTTGATTAAAATTTCTTGATTTGTAAGGTTAGAAAACTAAAAAAATGAGCAGTAGACACAGAGATATTGGACGTAATTATGCTTCTGGAAGTGAAAAACGTAAAGCGAAGGAAGAAAAAAAAAAGAAGAGATCAACTTGTGATATCAAAAACACGTAAGCTGACAGAATATTTTGATGTTCATGGTGGTGGTACTCTTACCGCTGAAGCTGGAAGTACAGGAACAACTAGTACTAGTGCAGGCTGTGCAGCAGAAAACATTCAGCAAATCCCAGTATACACTGAGTCTGAATGTGAAAGAATAAGTGAAACGAAGAAGTACTCTAATGATATTGTTGACTGGCCGAACAATATAGATGACTGTGAGCGTGAATATTGAATATCCAAGGGAAGTGAAAAATGTCAACATGTTGATAGTGCCTTCTCTTCATCCGTGCGATTGTACGACACTGAAAAGAAAACTCGATACTGTCAGAAGTCTTATTTTACACATATTCATAAACTTACAAACAAGCAACATGCAAGAAAATGGTTATGCTATTCAGAAAGTAAAGGGCGCCTATTCTGTTTCCCATGCAAGCTTATGAGTTCAGAATGTTCATCAAAGTTTACTGTGGAATGGTTTAATGACTGGAAAAATGCAAGTAATCTATTGCGTCGACATGAAGAAAGCTCCTCACATAGACAAGCTTTAATTTCACTGTTGATGCGTAAAAACAAAGGTGAACGTGTCGATTCCCAACTTGTGAAACAAATAGACATTCAAGAAAAGTATTGGCACAAACTTCTAGAGCGAATAATTGAAGTTGTGAAGTTTTTAGCAGAACGAGACCTTTCATTTCGTGGCAGTGATGAAATTGTTGGGTCCCCTTATAACGGGAATTACTTAGGGTTGTTAGAATTACTGGCCAAGTTTGACCCTTTTCTGGCAGAGCATATAAGTACTCATGCAAACAAAGAATTTGGACATACATCATATCTATCTAAAACAACGTGTGAGGAATTCATCAATCTGATTGGATCCAGCATACTGGATCACATTCTCTGTGAAGTGAAGAAATACAAGTATTATTCCGTTTCATTGGATTTTACTCCAGATATATCTAATATGGACCAGCTGACTTTGACTCTGCGCTATGTTTTGCCATCTGGACCAGTTGAAAGATTTGTGACATTTTTGGATATGGAAGGTCATAGTGCTGAACAGCTTACTAAAAGTCTACTTAATTTTTAAAGGCAAATGACATTGATATTAAAGACTGCCGTGGTCAAAGTTATGACAACGCCAGCAACATGAGTGGCAAGTTTATAGGATTAGAAGCACGAATTAAAGAGATGAATAAGTTTGCGCATTACATTCCGTGTTTTGCACATTCACTAAATTTGGTTGGAAAATGTGCTGCTGAAGGTTGTCAAGAAGCAGTCATTTTCTTTGGATTTGTTGAAAGCTTGTACACCTTCTTTTCTGCTTCTACCTACCGGTGGGGTCTCCTTTCTACTGCATTATGTGCTGGCGGTACTCATAATAAGTCCCATTTGCCCTTTGTGAAAAGACTGTCAGATACCAGGTGGTCCGCTCGGGCAGATGCAACAAAAGCACTTTTACACAGCTTTTCTGCAATAAAACAAGTCTTGGATGATATTTCAGATAACAATGATCAGAAGGCAGAGTGTCGTCAACAGGCTCGTGGTCTATTTTCAACCATGATGAAGTTAGAAACAGGAATAATGATCATACTGTGGGATCAAGTATTACAGCGTTTTCAAATGATCAGAGCTTCTTTGCAATCTTCTGATCAAGATTTGAATACAGCTTGTGCACTCTATGAATCCCTGTGGGGGTATATTCAAGCTATGCGGTCTACTTTTACAGACATAGAGCAAAAGGCCAAGGATCTGACTGAGTGTGAACATTATCAAGAACAAACTCGAAGAAAACACAAACGAAATCGAGAGTATGACGATTTCAGTGGTTCCAGCACACTTGATCCACTTGTTGAATCTCAAACGCCTTCTCAGCAGTTTAAAAGCCTTCTCAGCAGTTTAAAAGCCGAACATTTCTTGTCCTTATTGATAGCTTGCTCTCTGCCTTGTCAAAACGCCAGAAAGCTTATCAAATGTTGAATGATGTATTTGGATTCCTTCGTCAGTTACAGTCGTTTACACCTGAAGAGGTGGTAACGAGATCATCGAATCTTATTAAATCATATCCGGAAGATCTGGAAGAAAGTCTTTGTGAAGAACTTGTGCAGTTTACAGAACTGTTGACAACTGATCTTGCTTCTCATATTGACACTACTCTAGACCTTGTAGAGTTACAGTTTTACCGTTTGATAATTGAAAATTCTTTGGAGTCTTGTTTGCCAAATGTAGAAATCGCCTTGCGCATCTATTTGTCACTAATGGTAACCAACTTCAGTGGAGAACGATCATTTTCAAATCTGAAACTTATTAAAAATGAACTAAGGAGCACTATGGGTCAAAAGAGATTGAACAATCTCACACTAATGAGCATTGAACATAAACTTCTGCGTGAAATTGATACATCCTATATCATCAACAAATTTCCTCATGCTAAATGTAGAAACATTAATATTTAAACAATAATGTTTACTGTGTTGTTACTTTTGATAATGATAATTACTATGCAAATTAAAAATGTATGTGTTCAAATATATTTGTGTTGTTTTATTGTTTTTTTTTTAAATATAGGGCCCCTTTCTTAACATATGCTACAGGCCCCGTACTAGCTTAATCCGGCCCTGGTGCTAGGGTATATAAAAACCAGCCTCAAATGTTCTTTACAGTGTCAAATGCACGTGTTGACCTGAATTGCGTTCGTTTTTGTAATCGTTACAACACAGTGGTCAATAGTGTTTATGACGCAATTTTTGACCACCGCTCATGTTGCGCGCACGTGAAAGCAACACAATTTGGGGTGAACACTATTCACTGACTACGCAACTGAAACCCTATAAAAGGATATGCTACACACAAAAAAATCAATTAATTTTCAAGCAGACATTTATGGCGTCTCTATCGATAAATTTAAGGAACATTGCTATTGGCCGACTGCATGCAGGCGAAAGTCAAAGTCAGGTTGCCAGGCATCTAAACGTGCATCAGAGTACCATCAGTCGACTTTGGCACCGGTTCCAAGCCACTGGCTCAGTTGAAGACCGGCATCGCAGTGGACGACCCAGAGTGACAACAGCAGCGGAGGATCGCTTTATTCGGCTTCGTCACCTCAGAGACAGGTTTACAACAGCTTCCTCAACTGCCCAGTCATGTGTCTGATCAAACTGTCCGGAATAGACTGCATGACGCTGGACTTTGGGCACAACGACCTCACCGAGGAACTGTCTTTACGCGCCGCCATCGCCAAAATCGACTTCTTTGGGCCAACCAGCATCATCCCTGGGCAGCTGGCAATCAATGGAGACGTGTCTGGTTTAGTGACGAATCTTTCTTTTTGTTGCAGCGTCATGATAGACGGCGTAGAGTCTACCGTAGGCGAAATGAACGTTTTGCCCAAAATTGCGTTGATGAAGCTCCGCCGCACGGGGGTGGAAGTGCAATGGTGTGGGGAATAATCAGTTACAACGGAAGAAGTCAATTGGTGCACATTGAAGGAGGCTTGAATGCGCAACGATACGTCAATGAAATTCTTCGACCCCATGTCCTTCCACTTTTGGCTGCCCAAAGGTCTGTGTTTCAACAGGACAACGCAATACCCCATTGTGCACGGTTGACCACGCAGTTCCTGACTGCCAACAACATTATCACCCTTCCCTAGTCATCCCTGTCTCCAGACATGAGTCCGATTGAGCACCTGTGGGATGAGCTGCATAGACGTGTTTGTCGCCGAGACGTTGCTCCAGCCAATCGTCGTGATCTGTTCCAGGCACTCCAGGAAGAGTGGGCAGCCATCCTACAGGCCCACATCAGACGTCTGATCGCATCCATGCCCAGGAGATGCCAGTCGCTGATCGATGCAAGAGGAGGCCACACACCATACTAACGGGAAAGCCCGTACGCCAAAAAATTTCGTGACCCAGATGCAAAACAACTGTCAATTGATTGGTTGAACCCTAAGGTATTCTTGTGTGCAATTTGAACAATTAACTCATTAAATTAAAAACGTTTTGAATGTCAAAATCATGGCTATGTGTGTGCCTTCAGTAGCTATGCGTTTCTGTTTTTGAACAGTATAGTTTCACTACATTTTGCATTTTCATATGTGAATTGTCTTTCACAATCAGCACTCTTAAATTATACTAACCCTGTATGTGTAAATATTTAACCAATAAACCAATAGCCGTGTTGAGCATTACTTTGTCAGTTAGTGCGTCGCTCGTGCTATCTGCGTGAAGTATTTACAAATAGGCAAAATCCTTCACTTGAGAGGTATTTCTTTATCTAGATTTCAGAGAAAGAAGTCAATGTCGTAGGGATACAGAAAACTCTTCATGGTTTATTAGAAAATATTATCTAGTGGAGAGCATTAGCCTTCCCTTCTTCTTGTCCTTATCTCGAATAAGTCTCTTTCTTTCTTAACGAGTCAATTTCTGGATAATATTCCATAGCCCATACCATTCATACACTTATAATACTGCAGCTGTGCGACAGTTGATGTCACAAAACGGTTTGTGCGCTCTCATGTCCACTCCGGCAGGATTGCATTACATTCCTGTGAGAATGATTTTGTTATTTACAGTTGTGGATGATGTTCTGTCTCTAACGGTGTTGGGTAATATCTACATTTTGCTAAATTTTGTGAGCACATTCTGTTTCTGTGGTCATTTAGTGTATGGTTCTCAATCTGAAGATTTTGGTTTGATATTTTCGTTCGGTACAACTGATAGCATCTTTCTTATTTTGGGGCTGTTAGGTGTATGAAAAAACTTCTTCCTGTTTTAGCTTGTGCCCACCTGTTCAGCCAATCTTCTTTACTGTTTTTTTTATATTTTTTATTATTATTTACATACTCAATGGTTGGTCAATTTATGGCATTTGCGCGCCCCTCCTTGCTAGTTTATAAGCTGCTTCATTCAATGTGATGTCTATGTGGCCAGGTATTCATTGCATGTAGATTTCTGTTCCATACAAGTTCACAATTTTGTGGCATATTTCTTGAACCTTCTGGATAGTACTGATTGAGTTAGTGTTCTGTTGCCGAGCAGGCTGCCTGGGAGTACGAGAAGATTACAATATCATTTGGTGCTATTTCATTTGATTCAATTAGTTCAAAGATTCTAGTTAAAGTTTTCTGAATGCCGACTACTTCTGCTTCGCAGTTTGTGCACCAGGTACCACGGGAGCCTGCTATTTGGATGGGTTCTTCTGTATTGGATGAGATGATTATGGCCCCATATCCAGCATTTATGGCTGCTTTAAAAGCTGATCCATCTGTGTAACTATGGATAATTATCTTCATCATATTGACAGATGGTTTCCACGGCAAATGTTTTCAGCAGGGCAGGCAGGAGGCTTTTATTTGTGAGTTACAGAAAGTTTGTACGTATTATTGATTATTTTTTTAGTTCTATGTGGGATTGTAAGTCAGTTATAGACTTTAGTGGGCAGTTTGGTCTGTGGTATGTTGTGTTTCCCTGAAAGCTCTTGGTACCTTCGAGCGAAGGAGAGCTCTTTAATTCGGTACTTTGAGTTGTAGTCGCTGACAACATTTTTGCCGGAGTCATCCTTGTCATCTCTCAAGAACCTTTCTGCCGTTAGGATAACTGATTTTTCTCTCCTTAGTTTTAGGGGTTCCACATTGGCGGAAATATCACATGCAAACCTCCACAGATGAATCTGAATGCCTGGTTTTGTATGCGATCTAGTTTCAGTCTAAGTGTTGGGCTAGCAATGGCTTGCAGGGGTAGAGTAATCCATATCTGAGCGCGTGTATCCCAGGTAAAGTTGTCGTAGGGTTCTATTGGTTGGCTCCCCCAAATAGTGCTTGCCAATCTCTTTATGAGATTTAGTTTTCTAGAGGCCTTTGCAATCAGAGACTCAACATGCGTTTTTAATGTGAGTGTCGTAGAATGAAAGCTTTTAGAACCCTTGCAAAGTCCAAACATACACAATTTCATGGACGATATACTTATTGCAACGGATAACTACGAAGAACATATTGCTACGGTCGCTGTAGAAGACTAAAGGAAGCTGGGTTGACCGCCCGACCTAGGAAATGTTTAATCGGCTTTGAAAAGCTTGACTTCTTAGGGCATACCATTTCTTAAGGTTGTATGTGGCCAGTGGCCAAAAACATCGAGACGATACGTTCAGCAAAGAGGCCAAAAACAAAGAGAGACACTTTCATTCCTGTCACTTTGCGCTTATTACCAAAAGTTTATCAAAAACTTCAATGGTCTTACAGCACCCCTCACTGACCTCACAAGGAAGGGAAAACCCGATAAGGTTGTTTGGACGGCAGAGTGTGAAAACGCTTACGTCACTCTGAAGGAACAGCTAAGTATCCCATTCTAAGGCTACCCGACCTTAATAAACCTTTCGCTTTGCGTGTGGACGCCAGCGGACAGGTAATCGGATCAACACTGCTTCAGGCAGATGACCAACATCCTAACACGTTGTTTCCAGTTGCCTACGGCAGCCGCAAACTGAATACAGCAGAAAGGAATTATTCGACCGTGGAGAGAGAATGTTTGGCACTCGTGAACGGAATCAGGAGACACCACGAATATTTATATGGAGTTTCATTCACGGTACAAACTGACCATGCTCCATTGGCATTCCTAGGAGCCAATAAGGATTTTAACGCAAAGATTATGCGTTGGGCTCTATTGTTAAGCGTGTACTCGTTCAAAGTACAATACATACCAGGTAAAGAGAATGTAGGAGCGGATTTTATGAGTCGAAATTGGAGCATGGAGGAGGATGATGCAATTGAGGATAGCAATCACTCGATAGCTACGGATGACAGTAGTTCTATTTCCATAAATGAGATATGAAAGGGTTTCACATCTTCAAGCCCGGACGTACTGTGACGTATAATGGAAATATAGCCTACAGTATCTGACAGTCTTTCGTGACCTCGTTGGCGTTATATGATTCGCTAGCAAAGCCATGCATTGACAGCCTGCGTTTACTCATTTTTAATCCGCGCCTCTTTTCTTTGAGACGTAAACAAACGACGTTGTTTACCAACTTCCGCGACCTGTCAGTCATAATGGGGAGCGAACCACGTTTGTTTACCTGAGTTTCTCACGCGAGCTGATCTGTCAAACATCGGATATCAGACAGACCACGCGTGAATAACACCGGACCTTTTGAAGTGAGACGCTCGGGCAGAACTATTTTCCCGACTACCCTTTGATGTTCGTACACAGAGGGGAGTTAACGCTTTGATCTTCAGAAGCGGGGAAAATCTCGGAAGAAACCCGTTACACGGTTCTAAGTCTCTGTTGTCGATTAGCAATGACCGACAGAGCGACCGTGAAAACCTTTTATCTTCGGAACGTAGGGTTCTGATATCTGCTATGCACAATAGTGTGAAAATTAACATCATCTAGAGATCATAATACCATGACGTATGTAAACTGTGGCTTCCCAAACCAGATATCAGTTGTCGGTCAGAATTTTTCGGATAGTTTAAACACGTAGTCTAATGTCGTAATTTTATAAGATAGGTTTATGGATATTTATGGTCCGGTCTGAGCAGAGGTGATAGAGGAAAATGTGTGAGAATAAAGGTGTAAGAAAATAGATTTTTCCACGAAGGGTGATAGTGTAAGAGAAAGATCAGTCTCTGGAGTGAGTAGTATCTCTACTCCAGCCTATCTATACGACTATATATAGTAATCAGACGAACTTTCGCGACTTATATAACAAATATAAGTTACACCTCACTTCTTCTTCTTCTTCGATCCTTAACCACCGACCGTCAAAACAGTCAGTGGCCATCACGCCTAGTGGCGTCTTGTAGGGCAACAACAAATTGATTCCACTTTGCACGGTCGGTGGCCATCCTTCGTACAGTGCCCCAACTCTGGTTCATTCTTTGCATCTCAGCCTCCACAGTCCTCCGCCAAGTTGTTTTTGGTCGGCATCTCTTTCGCTTTCCTTCAGGGGTCCAAAGCATAGCTGTTCTTGTGATGGCATCGGGGTCTCTTCTGAGGACATGACCAACCCAGCTCCAGCGTCTGCCAGCTATGATGGTATGCATGTCCTCTTGCTTGCTACGAGCAAGCAGATCCCGGTTGGTGATGGCATTCGGCCAAAAGATTCGGTGAATTTTTCCCAGGCATGTTGTGTGAAAAGAGGACAATTTTGACATTTCCTTCTCTGTGACTCTCCAGCATTCCGCACCATAGAGAAGCACAGAAAGCACGCAACTCTGGTATAATCTTAACTTTGTGCTTGTGCTGTACCGGGAGGACCTCCAGATGTTATCTAGGCCAAAGAAGGCTGCTCTTGCCCTATTCACTCTGATGCCGACGTCTTTGCCTACCCCACCGTCTGGTGTTACTATGCCTCCTAGGTATGTGAAGGTATCTGTCTGTACCAGTTGCTGATTCCTTACTGATATGGGCTCAGGGTTGCTCACATTGAGCGTCATGACCTCAGACTTCTTTAAATTGATGTTCAAGCCCACCTGCTGGCTAAATTTATTAAGTCTATCCGTTTTTTCCTGGATGTGTTGATGTGAATGTGCCAGCAGTGCAATGTCATCTGCATATTCCAGATCTTCCAATGTAGAAAATGTAGTCCATCTTATTCCTCTTGGACTGCCCTCTGTTGTCTGGCGCATCACCCAGTCTATGACTGTTAAAAATAGAGTGGTTGATAAGGGGCATCCCTGTCGTACTCCTGTCTTCACCTCGAAGGTTAGGTTGCTCTGCCCAACACTACACGTAAAGTTGGCATAGAGGCTTTTTATGATTGACACTATGCAGCTTGGAATTCCATAAGCCCTCAGTATTTTCCATAAACTGTCCCTATGTATGCTGTCAAAAGCCTTTTCAAAATCAACAAAATTTATGTAAAGCTGTCTTTGCCATTCTGAGCACTGCTCTATAATGTTCCTGAGAGTGAATATATGGTCTACACATCTTCTGTTCTTTCTAAATCCTGCTTGTTCTTTCCTCAGTTTGTAGTCTACTGCCTTTGAAATTCTCTGTATAATTATCCTGCCTAGTATTTTGCTGGGAACTGAGAGAAGAGTGATTCCTCTCCAATTATTGCAGTCTGAAAGATCTCCCTTCTTGGGCAATTTGACAATTATTCCTTTGTTCCACTCTGATGGTGTTGTCCCCGTTTTCCACACTTGTGCAAATAGTGGTTCTAATAGTTCTGCTGCTAGCTCAGGGTCTGTCTTAAATAGCTCTGCATTTAAGTTATCATGGCCCGGAGCTTTACCGTTCTTTAACCCTTTGATTGCTGTGATGATTTCTTCTTTTCGTGGAATGTCTGTATTTACATCTAGATCGTTTTCAGCCTCAGGAACATTCAATTGTGTCTCTGGTATTTCCTTGTTCAGAGTTTCTCTGAAGTGCTCTGCCCATCTTGTTTCCTGTCCCTCTGCTGTCTTGATGAGATTTCCTTGCTTATCTCTTACTAATGTAATATTGTTTGCACCTTGTTTTCCGCTGATGAATTTAGTTATTTTGTATACTGTGCTTTGTTCATTTCTCAGTGCTGCCTCTTCTGCCTGTTTTGCAAGATCGTCTAGGAAATTCCTTTTGTTGGCTCGGGTTTGGCGTTTAACTTCCCTGTCCAGTTGACTGTACTGTTCGCTATATAGTTGCTTTAACCTGGGGGACTTCGCTTCTGTTTTCTTTCTTTTCATTTCCTTTCTCATCTTTATGGTGTTTAGTGTTTCTGGTGTTATCCAGTCTTGCTTCTTCCTTTCCTGGAATCCTAAGCATGATTTGCTACTTTCCTTATATATTGTTGAAATGGTGTTAAAATTCTGGTCTATATCATCAGTCAATGTCTTTTCCTGGCTTTTGGCAAATTGATATCGTTTCTTAATGTCGGCCGCAAAAGCTTTTCTGGTAAGGGGGTCCTTCAATTTGCTGATGTCAAACCTTTTCTGTGTAGTTACAGTTGGTCCAGCCCTTCTTAGTTTCACTTTCAGTTTTGCTACTACTAAATGGTGATCGCTTCCCACATCTGCACCTCTTCTTACCTTCACATCTTGTAATGCATGTCTCCATCTACCGTTAACCATGATGTGGTCTATCTGGTTTCTGTCCCGACCATTTGGTGATTCCCATGTTAACTTGTGAATTTCCTTATGTGGGAAAAGTGTTCCTCCAATGACCAGGTTGTTAATGCTACAGAAACTTATTAGCTTATCCCCATTTTCGTTTGCTATTCCGCTGCCGCATTTCCCCATTGTTCTTTCATTATATGTATTGTGTGTACCAACTTTCGCATTGAGGTCTCCCATTACTATAACAAGATCATATCTAGGTGTGTCCTCCATTTCTTTCTGCAGTTGTTGATAGAATTCATCCTTGACCTCCTCATCGCTATCATTCGTTGGTGCGTAGCATTGTATTATTGTAGTGTTGGTGAATCTCCCTCTCAATCTCAATCGTATCAGTCTGTTGTTGATGGGTTTCCATTCCAGTAATGTCCTTTCTATCCCTTTCTGTAGAATAATGGCTACGCCTTCACTGTGCTGTCCATCCTCTCTTCCAGAGTAAAGTACTGTTTCTCCTGTTGCTGTTTTAACTTTTCCTGCCCCTGTCCATCTGCTCTCGCTTATCCCCAGGATGTGTAACCTATAGTTTCTCATTTCTGCCGTGACCTGTCTTAGTTTACCTGTCTCGTACATTGTCCTGACATTCCAAAATCCTATTCTTGTATCCTGTTTTGCGGTCAGGACATCCGTTTTCATGTCAGTGGCTTCCTTTCGGCTTTCACCACTGACAGTCATACGAGCCACAGACTCCGAATGTCCATCCCGCAGCAAAGTTTGTTCATTTGATGTTGTTTCCGTAACTTCATTGTTTTTTTTTACATAGACAGGGGTGTCAGCCCTATGCTAAAACCCCCAACCTGGAGGACCAGGGTACCAGCTTTTGTCTGACCCCTACCCACACAGACCAGTCCAGCTTGGTTGAACCTACCAGGAGTAAAACTCCCACTGGCATAGCTCTGGGGATTGTCAGGGTACGCAAGCTGCCATACCGCTACAAGGTATAGGTACCATTGATGGCAGTTACACCTCACATACATACACAATTACACCTCACATACATACACAATTACGTGACGAATACGCACAGACGTGAAAAACTATGGATAATATATATGGGTAGGGGTTCGACCAACACGCTAAATTTAGTTTTTATTAAGTTTATTATCACTTAAAAGAACTTCACAACATCAAGCATATACATATCAATAAAAGCATGGTTTAAGACAAATGAAAATATCCCACTATTGCCCACCCCTCTTGTAGAGAAAGGATCCCAACAGAAGTTAATAACCCCAGAAGGTCAAAGGCTAACAATAAGGGTAATGGAATAGTCAGTAAAGGAAAAGAACAAGTTCCTAGTATGCTATCCCGTAAACAATCCGGTTAGTGAGGAATTAAGAAAAAGATTAGTATAATGATGGTAACACGGGAAAATATGTTTCTCTCTTTCTGTTCATTCATTCAGTCATTCTGTGGCCACACGCATACTCGCTTACCCAGTAGTTGTCGCAGATATTCCTTGAAAAAAACATTAACAATAATATCACCATACAGTGTCAGGTTGTTGCCAATTCCAGCCCCAGACTAGCCTTGATGCTTACTGCAAATGTTAAGTTAGTCACTGAAGTTGGTGCGTTAATTGTTTTTTTTTTCTTAGATAAGTCAGGTACCACTGCCGATAGTTGGTTGGAATAAGACGTATTTGTGATGATCACCGTCATAGAAAGAAAAATATATTGTTCCTGTGTTGTCTAGCCTCTGGTTGCTAAGACACTCTGTTACGTTATGCAAATGTTAATAATAATAATAATCCGCTGTTCTCTGAGTTGATGGCCGGTTCTGAACAGTGAGTTCTCTTGAGTATAATCCCCGTGGAAAACTACTGTCATAGGTCAGGTAAATTTTATATATATATATTTTTTTCCACAGCGGGCTGATCCAATTTATGTAAAAAATCTGGTAATGTTCAGGTCCAGTTAAATATTATGTCTATGGTTTCGAGATTTGCTTCTCTCATGAGTGAAGAAAGTGGACCGCACAGGTCGAAAATCGAAGACCCAATAATACAATAATATCTCTGGATAGCTTATAAGAACGCTAGTTTGCTGGTTTTTGATCAAGCCTAGATTTTGGAAGAAATATAAACATTTAACCATAATATCAATATCTTATCCTAACACGCGTAAAGGTAAGATCTCTTATCCATTCCGTTATTAAATTAGATTAGAAACCACAAATGTCTAGCTTACCTTATCGCTTTTAACACGTGATATAAGCACTAGTCATTTATAAAACTACACATAATGGATAGAAATAAATTGTATCCGTCAATTATCAATCGCCTAGCATATTTATTAGTTAATTAAAACCATCTGGAATAAAAATACAAGGATTGACATAAGTCTTAAGCCTGACCATGAAGGAGTCACAGGAGGAAAATGAAACTTGGCACATTTAAAGTTCATCATATTTGCCCTGAATGTGTAATGTACGCGTTTGTTTCTTCAATGGGTTTTCCCGCTACGGTGCACGGCGCAATGTACCCTATTGACCGGATCTGATGCTCCAAAGATTTGACAAAACAATGGAAAAGAAAGAGGCCAGAGCTGTGATAACATTTCTGATGTTTCAGGGAAAAACACCTACAAAAATACACAGGGAGATGGAACCAGTGTTTCGTGATTCTTGTCCTTCATATATTTCGGTAAAAAACTGGTGTCAACAGTTTAAGTGCGGCCGCTCAAATGTTGCTGATCTGCCAAGATCTGGTAGACCAGCCTCCGAGTGCAACGATGAAAATGCAACAAGAGTGAAGAAAATCATTGACCAGGATCGAAAAATGACAATTGTGGAGATAGCTAGTAGAGTAAAACTAAATGAAAGAACAGTTTATAGAATTTTACACAACAGACTGAACTTGAGAAAAGTGTGTGCACGCTGGGTTCCGCGATTGTTGACACGTGAACAGAAGCAAACGAGGGTACATTGCTGTCAACAGTTGCTCAAAAAGTGTCAGTCAAAAAAATTTGTAGAGACCATGGTGACAGTAGATGAGACTTGGGTACACCATTATGACCCCGAATCCAAAATTGCCAGCATGCAATGGAAAAAACCCCGGGCACCCCAACACCTGTGAAGTCGAGGGCGCAGAAATCTGCAGGAAATGTGATGCTGACTGTTTTTTGGGACGGCAAAGGTGTCCTTTTGAAAGATTATCTGCCTCGTGACAACACAGTTAATGGACAGTACTATGCAGATCTTCTCACAAAACTAAGAAATGTATGACAGAGAGAGTGTGACAGAGAGAGTGAATATTTTTCTTTGTTACAAATATTGCACCAACTTTATTTGGCTTTAAATTGTTTACTTTACGGGGTGAAATTTAGCAGGAACTGTGTTTTTCTTTACTGTCTATTCTGCAACCTAGTGCAACCTTTGGGGTTATTAACTTGTTGGGTTCTTTGTTCTCAATAAGGGGAGGGCACATGTATTCTGATACTTTCTTATGTATGTAATTCTGATTTTATTTGATCTGTCTTTAGATGTTCGATGTTGTAAAGTTTAAATGATAATAAACAACAAACGAAACTTAACGTGTGTTGGTCAGACCCATACCCAAATAACCATAGTTTTCACGTCTGTGTGTCTTGTTGTCACATAGCTGTGTGTGTGTTTGTGTGTGTGTGCGCGTAGTTAAACTTATATTTCTAGGTGTAAGGAGGGGCAAGATTGTCTTGTATTAATAGATAGTAGTATAGATAGGCTGGACTAGAGAAACTTCTCACTCCAGGGACAGATTTTCTCCTTAAACTATTCACTCGTGAAATCTATTCTCACACCTTTATTTCTCACGTACTTATCACCATCCACTCTACTCAGGCGGGACCATAAATAACTTTCAAACCTATCTAAATTTACGACATACAGGTAAAGGATAATCGACCAAAAAATGTGTTGTTTAGAAATGAAATGAATTTGTATATTAAAAATAGCTTGTACTTTAAACCTCGAAACAATCCAATTAATTTTATTAACGAATTAAAACAAATTTCGGCACACACCGCCTTCCTCACCCAAGAAACTGGATGGTTGTAACACCGCAGATGATTATAGGTTTCATTAAAACATACATTAATTAAAGACTTTGTTATTCTCTGACCTTGAATGCTGTTTCCTCCCACACAGATTGAGGTCTACCACGAGATTTTCAAAAGTTGTTGGTTCAAACATGTGTCTACGAGATGCAGGTACTATCATCAGCATCATCATTATCAGTATTAGTTGCCGCAGCTGTATCATCATGCTTGATCACATTACAGATTTTCTCATCTTTCTTCAGTGTTGATATTTCCCCTGCGCAACTTCCGATTGGATAAGCGGTTAAAGTGCTTTCCTCTCGCAGCAGTTACCGGGTTACGGTATCCAAACTTGGTAGCGTCACGCGTCACTCTACTCAGCTTTTAATGGGTACCTGACTCTGCTCTTAGAGTTAGGGAAGGAAAAGACAGCGAGGAATGACACTGGTAACCCTACCTCATAAAGCTGGGACCTGGTTTGGTGAAGTCTCACTTCCCCTCTTTACGGCAGTTTCTGTTACGACACTACATTAGCCTTGTTTTTAACCTTCAGTTTACCTTTGGCAACTGAACGAAGTATTCGACTGCATGCCGAGTCACACGGAAATGGTAGTTTTTTTTTTCCCGCAACGAGAATAAAAAGACTCGAAAAGGGGACTCTGAAACTAAACTAAGAAAATAGCTGGTTGAAGAGGCGGGGGTGAAACTGGAGGCATGTTGAAGGAATGTTTTTATTTTGCTACAGAACGAGGAAGATATATTAATAAAATCGTACTTTATTTCGCGGGTATCACGACAGGTGTCACTGTATTTTTTAGCTGCCGTGACTTAGCTGCTTGGTTTGGAGCAGCTGTCTAGTTTATGCGGTGAGCGAAACTCGGTTTACGTCAACAGGTAATAAGATTTTACACTGTACGTAATTCATCATCATTATCCTCATCATCGTCACTTTTCAGCTCCCTTAGGAGCATAGGCCTTCAAGAATCGTATGCCATGTCTACCTGGCTTGTGCCATCAGCTCAAGGTGAGTCCGTGTCTTTTTCCTTCACTTCTTACCTGTCTCCAGTTCTGTCTTGCATGTCATCCTCTATGCCTGATAATGCTATCAACAGGTTTTCCAATGTGTGTCCTATCCATCTCTAGTGTCTTCTTCTTAACTCTTGTTCCACTGGCGCTTGTCTGGTTCTTGTCATCAGTTCCTCATTAGTGATCGTATCGTAATACTTCACTCCTTCTATTCTACTCAAGCACACATTTATGACAGTCTTTAGTGTCTTCAGTTGTTTTTTTTTTTTTTAATTGTTCTCCTTGTTTCACAGTCATACGATAGAACTGATCTGACACTTGTATGGAAGATTCTGATGTCTGTGTTGGACTTGATTTCTTTTGTTCTTCATATATTTGCCAATGCAATGAAAACTCCTCACTGCAT
>JAMPIV010010282.1:195000-290643 GCA_024509875.1 Oreohelix idahoensis
TGTATTCCAGCTTGTTTTTCTTCTTATAACATGACCAATGAAAGTGAACTGCATATTTCTAGTATGAGGAATAACAGAAAGATACAGACTTTCATAAATGATTGCTTGCGCCGCACAGTAGAAGGGTTGAAGTGGTATGAAATATCACTAAGCTGGTACTGATTCAGACAAAAACAAAACAAAAACTCAGACAAATACCAGTGAAGCACAAGGTGAGCAGAACGTGCTGGCGCTGGGTAGGACTCACATTAAGAAAATCAGTTAGTTTTTTTTAATATTTACTATGCGTTTGTTGCTTTTCTTCGTAGAACGCTTTTTCAACGATTATGTTCTATGATCTGTCCTGTATTATTCCTCTCGATGTTGTTTTCACATTTTAGTTAGTGTTCATACTGTGGTGTTGTTCACCAGCTTGGCTGTGTCCATACTGGCATGCATTTGATATTTGTTGGACGTTTATTTATGTTAATCCTTATCTTTCTGGGAAAGCCTACCACAGTAGAACTACTGGCTAGGCAAGCAGACGGGTCTGCAAAGTTCGGGTAGCTTCCTTATTTGCATATGTTTGTAATATAGTTTTTTCATTAATATGTTGTAATGTAGTGTTTTATTAACCTTTGTATTTTGTAATATAATGTTTTATTACCTTTAGCAGTTTCTAATGTAGTGTTTTATTAACTTTGGTATTTTGTAAAATAGTGTTTTATTAACTTTAGTATTTTGTAATGTAGTGTTTTATTAACTTTAGTATTTTGTAATGTAGTGTTTTATTAACTTTGGTATTTTGTAAAATAGTGTTTTATTAACTTTGGTATTTTGTAAAATAGTGTTTTATTAACTTTAGTATTTTGTATTGTAGTGTTTTATTAACTTTAGTATTTTGTATTGTAGTGTTTTATTAACTTTAGTATTTTGTATTGTAGTGTTTTATTAACTTTAGTATTTTGAATTGTATTGTTTTATTAACCTTTGTATTTTGTATTGTAGTGTTTTATAAACTTTAGTATTTTGTAATATAGTGTGTGCTTTGGTGCTCCTTGAATAACTCCATATTGAAAGCAGATCTTCCAGACATTACTCTCAGTGGACAGAATAATTGAAAGGCAGAACAAGTTGAAATACCTTGGAGTAACATTCGATCGTGGGCTATAATATAAGCACCATGTGGATCACATCCTACAGAAGTGCGAGAGAGGTCTGGCAGGCCTAAAAACAATGGCTACGGCGCACATGGAGCAGAGACTACTGTTTCTCCTGTACCATCAGCTGGTCTTGTCTGTGATCGAGTATGGCCTGGGAATACTCACGCTGTCAATATCACAATGTGAACGACTGGAACGCATTCAAAACATATGTCACCGTGGTGGTGTACTCCTAGGACTAATTAGTAATGTATGTGACAGTGCCCTGTATATGAATATTGGCACTAATTGTTAATCAACGAACTAGGTGACTGGGGCAGACCTAGTCGTCGGATTTTCTATTTTGTCAATTTAGTCTATTGACAATCTTCCAAGTAAGAGTATATCTTAATACAGGCCATCACCACCAGAGCTGACTATTCCTGGATGATATATCTCAAGCTTCCAACCTAACTCGTTCCATCCCTCCTTGTGATGTGATGTTAGTGACAACTTCGTATAGTGGTGATTTTCTTTATATCCAGTATCTTGTTTACTCTAGCACTCAACAACCTTTTAGAGACTTAACCCAACTTGAGAAACGTTCCATCAAAACAAACATTATATTTACATCTCAAAAGTTCATCATAACAGAGGCATGTGGTACAAATTCCAGGTACAAACATTTCCTAACTGTCTCTTGTATGTCCCATTCCTCCTGGGCACATTCATGTACCTATGCATATATATATATATATATATATATATATATATATATATATATATATATATATATATATATATATATATATATATATATATATATATATATATATATATATATAGCTCTCTACCTGAG
The DNA here is from genome assembly GCA_024509875.1 of Oreohelix idahoensis. Taxonomy (NCBI): domain Eukaryota; kingdom Metazoa; phylum Mollusca; class Gastropoda; order Stylommatophora; family Oreohelicidae; genus Oreohelix; species Oreohelix idahoensis. The sequence goes on from JAMPIV010010282.1 coordinate 196,981, forward strand.
AACATTATCAGATATGGTTTATACCTATTTTCTTCCCTTAAGGCTATTCTATTTATTCTGGCTTCTCCAAAGCCTTTCATCAACTCTTTCCTGAGTTGTTTTCTCTCCTCTACTAATCCTGTCAGATTTGACTCATATTAATCTAAATACCATCATCTTAAAATTCATATATGCCAATTAGCACATTGGGTACACCTGTTGCAGTATCCTCATACTTATACCTGCTAGAGAGCGCATGTTTCATCCTGTAAATACAATCACCCTTCAATTTCTTACTCATCTTACTTGTAACAGTCAATATTGCAAAGTTCATTACACAATAGCCCAGCACGGCTATTAAATCCATATTCTTCTGTAAATCTTCTCAGATGCTTACTTAGTCTCATTTTATCCACCTCATAGTCAATTTTGTAGCTTCAGCTTCATTTCTCATTATCCTGCCCCCTCACTTAGTTGTAAGCGTCGTTAACCTTGTAATACTTTATTTCAGCTTCTGAAATCATTCTATTCAATGTCTATCAAAAGTTATGAGTCAAAGGACCTACTTACTTTGGTTTCACAGAATCCTCACAACTAAGGTGACCAGACGTCCCGGTTTTTCCGGGACAGTCCCGGTTTTCGACCATTTTTGATAATTTGTCCCGACTTTTTTTCGATGCAATCCGGGACGCCAATTTGTCCCGGTTTTGGACGAATTTGCCAGTTTGGCATAAATCTCGCAGATTAAAAAAAAAATTATTATTCCGTGGCTGACTTGAGGGAATATTTAATTATTAGTGAACTGGCGCCGAAACAGCACAAGAGGTTGTCAGGACCGCGAATTACTTGTGTAGTTCCAATGTGATATTCGCAGTTACTTGAAATTTTAGGTAGTGGTAAAGTACCAAGATTTTGCGTACGGTTTACGTTTATTTAATTTAAACGGTGAACTATTTGTGCATATTTTGTTATTGTTTTAAGAAAATGGTACCAAAGCGTAAATGCAGTTTCAATGAAGATTTACAAAAGGAATATCCGTTTATTAAAAAGAGTACATCAAACTTCAATGTACGAGTCATTATATGTGCCTCCGGGTTTTCGATAAGCCATAGTGGACGTGATGATATTAAGAACCACATAAGCAGTCAGAAACATAAGAGAGCCGTCGTTACAGCTGCATCAAGCTCGTCGTTAACCACTTTATTCAGAGCTGATAATATTGGTGACCAAGAAGAGCAATTAGCTGCTATAGAAGGCGCCTTTGCATACCATACAGTGCTACACAATCATACTTTCAGGTCTATGGATTGCACATCAAAATTACTTCAGGTTACTTTAGAGCCAAAATTTGCATGTGCACGTACGAAAACAGAAGTCATTATTCGAAATGTCTTGGCACCCCATATTCTAAATGAGTTAAAGTGTGACCTATAAAAGTCTACATTTATTTCTGTACTGACAGATGCATCCAACCACAAAGAATTCAAGATTTTTCCTTTGCTTGTCAGATACTTTGATCACAGTAATGGAGTGAAAATTAAAATATTAAAGTCATTGCCAGGTGAAACATCTGATATTGTAAGTAGTTTTCTTAATGACTGCATAACTGAAAATGGTTTAGACAGGAAAGTAGTTGGATTATGCGCAGACAACACAAATTCCAATTTTGGAGGTGCTGAAAGGAAAGGACAGAACAATGTTTTCAAAAAACTGCAAGAAAACCTTGGACATGGTCTTATAGGAGTTGGGTGTGCAGGTCATATTTTCCACAACAGTGTTTGAACAGCTGCAGATGTACTGCCTGTTGATGTCGAGCTGATTATTGCTAAAATTTATCTACTCTTCAAATCATACACAGTACGAGTTGAAAGACTCAAGGAGTTTTGCCAGTTTGTGGAAACAGACTTCCAGATGATCTTAGGTTATGCTCAGACTAGGTGGCTTGCTCTGCTGCCTGCTGTTGAAAGGGTTCTTCAGATGTTCCTGCCTCTAAAATCATATTTTCAATATCAAGACAGATGCCCAGTTTTTATACAGACATTCTTTGAAAATCCTCTATCTGAGGCATGGCTTGTTTTTGTTCACAGTCAGGCCTCTCCATTCCACGAAGCAGTGCAAAAAATAGAGGGACAGACGGTCACTGTGTTTGAAGTCATTGACAGCATCAACAGGTTGAAAACTATTTTGAAGTCCAAACTGGAAGACTGTTTCTTGCCATCAAGAGTTAAGCTAATCCTTGAAAAGCTGGAAATGGAAGCACTTCCAAAGGAGGATGTGAAAAAGTTTCATGCTAGCGTTTCTTCGTTCTATGAAACAGCTTTCAATTATTTGAATAAATGGGCTGCAAAAAATTTTCAAGACCTAGAATCCTACAGCTGTGTAACGCTGAACAGAATAACAATTTGGGCAGATATTGAGATATGATCATCACTAGTGATTCAAACATTACCTTAAGCCCACTTTACAGAAACTGAAATTTATGACAAATTTGTCTATATGAAGCAGTTTGTTACTTCTCAGAAAATTAGTGAATGGAATGGCAAAAAAACATTGCCACCACAACGTTGGATTGAAATGGTTTCCCACTTCAAAAACAATAATGTGAAATTTTCAAATACTTTGAAGTTGGCAGAGTTTTTTTTTCTGTCTACCTGGAACAAATGCTGCCACAGAAAGAGTGTTTTCTTTGATGAACAGCTTATGGGCAAGTGATAAAACACAGCTAGGTGTTGAAACTTTGAAAGCTATGTTGACAACCAAAGTGAACTGTGAGGAAACATGTGTCGAGTTTTTTCTTTAAGTCCCAACAGCCAGTATACTGTACTTCCTTCTAGACCCATTTGGCCCGATCAACAGTATACTGGCTTTCGTATCTCTTGATCCTTTCTAGGGCTGTTTTATAATTTTGACAACTCAAAAACGATATTTTCTTAAATTATAGCCATCCATTTTCGAATTTTGGTTATTTATGCATATGAACATTTTTAAAAATTATTTCCAAACAACAACGATAAAAACGCACTGGGGTGGCCATTTTTGCTTGGGCCAAACCCAATTTTTTGCTTGGGACTGAAAGAGTTAAGATGCTGCTTGCAAAGAAGGGCCTATTGATAAAAATCCACTCATCTGAAAAGTACAGTAACTCAGCTTCACCTTAAGTAAGGATTATTGATGTTTTTCTCTCTTATTAGTTTAAGTAGTTAAACTTATACAGTAAAATGTATGTTATTCAATGTTATTCAAATGTATATATAAAATGTATATTATTTTAAATTGACATCAACTTGATTTTTCCGGGACATGTCCCGACTTTTGACATTTTCTTTACCCTTTTGTCCCGATTTTTTGCATTGAAATAGGTCAAATCTACTATTTTGTCCCGGATTAGGGTTTTGAAAATATGGTCACCTTACTCACAACACTCATATTTCTTACTATCACCCCTTATCACTAAGCCTATACTTTAAACACAGCTTTGTCTTTCATATGGGAATAGATTCTACTACTCTAACTAGGTCTATAGGATTCTTCAGAAGTATTCATTCTGTTTCCCACAGAAATTGAACTTGAGCCTGGCAGAAAACACATTCCTACCACTCTACGTCCTTAACTAGGACTGCTCCTCCGAAAAATGCGACCGCTCACCAGCGTGTTCAAGAGTGTTCTCCTCTATAAAATCATTATCAGCTGATCTGTCCTTGTTTACTGTAAATTCATTGGTTCCTCCTATTCTCCACTCAGCTGGAATATGTTCACGCTTATCCGCTGTGTAAACAACTCAGTGAAGTGTCATCCGTTGTCCTGGTAAACTTTTCACGTGCATATTTTTTTTCTCTCAACTCACTTAATCATATAAGGGAGGTAATTAACCGTTGTCTCCCTTTTGCATAATTTGACTTAACCTTATATTGTCTTCTCTAAAGCTTGCTATACAATTCTTATATGTACATTTTCTAAATCATAATTACCAACTCACCAAATCTACTTAAGTGTAATTAAGCACTTTCCTCCCCTGACCTTAATATTCAGAGTCTCCTTCCTTTGATCAAAGTATTATTTCACTCATTTTATCTCCCTTTTAGCAAGACAAATAGTCTATATTCAAATCCATTCTTATTTCTTAAACCATTTTTTTATACTTTCCCCCTTAACCAAAACCAAATCACCGCTTATAATTCCTGCTTGAGCATTTATAATGCTCCTAGCAAAGTCAACGGTGACACGAAGGGATGCGTATAGTCTTGGGCTGCACGCGAGATACCCCTTTTGTGATGATGCGGCACATGCTTGGATTGCTGTCAAATAGATCCAGATATACGATGGCCCAGGTAAAAGCGTAACCACAGACAAAAGGCATCCTCTGCATGGGAACATAGCTGACATCAAAGGGGCGAGAATAAAGAGGGAGATGTCATGGATGGTGCAGGCAGAGGAGACTATTAGACAGGTGACTCCAGTTGAAAATATATTCAAGGGAGAAGAGTGGAGTAAGTCAGATGAGAGCTGGATGAACTACCAGCAAGTCATCATCAGCCTTGGTGGAGAATGCAGAACTTGGGCCAATGGGAGAGCAGAGCTGGAAATTGATCAGCTTGTAAATGATAATGCTGGGGATGATGATGCCACTGTGTACACTGATGGGTCTGTAATCTGTGGTAATAAATCATGGTGGGGCTTCTCTGCTAGAGTAAAAGGCAGAACCGTCGCTGAACATAGCGGGGCTTACATGATAACAACCTCTAGCATGAGAATGGAGGTAGAGGCAGGGGCAGTTACTGCTGCCTTAAGATGGCTGTCTGAGGCTTTATTAACAAAAGCAGTTTTTGTATCAGACTCACAATCCGTGCTTCGAAAGGTCCAAAATGGTTGGCTTCGACATGAATGGAAAACCTCCATAGAAGCATCTAATCTTCAAGAAACGATATGAATCTACTGTCCTGGTCATGCCGCCGTACGTGGCAATGAAAGAGCTGACAGACTAGCTTCAAGAGCACCCATAAAAGATGCATTGGCCAGATAAGGAAGAAATACTGAGGGCAATTCATGTTCGTCTATTAGAGAATGACACTACAATCGATGAATCATCAAGGCTAAGACTGCTGGAATTCGGCATCAAACGTAAGACCAGCAGGGATGGACGTATGAGATGACGCATCCACCGTGTATACAACCAGTGCGCAACAGGAACAATTATCATTCATACACTTCGACCTTTGCTGAGGGAGACTGAGCACCTATGGGTTTGCCCGGAGTGCAATGACGTCAATTCTGATTAACATTAACATTAATAATGTGTTTTATTAACTTTAGTACTTTGAAATATAATGTTTGTTAACATTTGTATTTTGTAATATAGTGTTTTATTAACTTGAGTATTTTTTAATACAGTGTTTTAATAACCTTTACATTTTGTAATATAAAGTTTTATTAACTTTAGTTTTTTGTAATGTAGTGTTTTCTTAACTGTTGTATTTTGTTATATAGTATTTTAGTAACTTTAGTATTTTGTAATAAAGTGTTTTAATAACTTTTGCATTTTGTAATGTAGTGTTTTATTAACTTTTATATTTTGTAATGTAGTGTTTTACTAACTTTTACATTCTGTAATGTAGTATTTTATTAACTTTAGTATTTTGTAACATAGTACGTCCTACAGAATGTAATGAGATCGCAACCAAAAGATAAGAACCGATTTGTAGAGAACCCTCTGTCCCCTGGAGAGGAATCTACTGTACAAAATAACAGGGAAGAGGCAACTCCTCTAATGAGTAAGGAAGTATTTAATGACGAGTGTTCCTCAAATTCTGTTGAGAGGGAGCATTCTGAGAAAGACCCCCTAAAAACTAGTAGGAGGAGCCTAAAAATAGGAACATGGAACATTAGAGCTCTAAACGGAGAAGGAAAGCTTGACAATCTAATATTAGAGGCAACAGACATGAAACTTGATACACTGGGAGTTGCAGAGGCAAGACTATTGGATACAGGCTACATAAAAAGAGACCAATACACGCTTATACACTCAGGAGGAGAAATACATGAATGAGGAGTGGGAATGTTGATAAAGAAGGAGTTAGAAAAATACGTATGTGGATACTGGACACACAATGACAGAATGATGTTACTAAAGATGAGAGCAAAGCCATTCGACATATCAATCTTACAAACTTATGCACCAACTAAAGATCACAGCGAGGAAGAAATAGAAGAATACTATGAAGAGCTACAACACACACTTAAACCAGTAAAATCTACAGATGTGTTGATAGTAATGGGTGATATGAATGCAAAAGTAGGAAAAGGAAAATACAAGAAAATAGTAGGACAGTATGGATTTAGGGACAAGAAATGATAGAGGAGACAGACTTATCCAGTTCTGTGAAGAAAACCAGCTGGTCATATGTAACACTTTTTGTGAACACAACCGAAGGAAATTATATACATGGAAAAGCCCAGGAGATTAACAAGAAATCAAATTGACATTATCATGATAAAACCTAGATTTAAGAACAGTGTCACAAGTGCAAAGACACATCCTGGCGCAGACATAAATTCAGATCACAATCCGGTCGTCATCAAAGTAAATATAAAGCTGAAAAGAACAGGAAACAGAAGACAGGAGGAACCCCAGATAGAAATAGCACTGAAACAACCAGATACAAAACAAAAATATCTAGTCGACGTCAAAAATAAATATCAAGTTACTGACAGGAAACATGGAGCAGTAAAGAAGAGAAAACCCAGAAGAAAAAGTAACCACAAAACGGGGAATGCTTAAAAACAAGCATACAATCAGCAAATGCAAATTTACCTAAAAAGGAGTCTAAGAAAAATCAAATTTGGATGACAGATGACATCTTGAATAAAATGGCAGAAAGAAAGAGAGCAAAAAACACTCCAGAATATAAAACAATGGACAATGACATGCGTACTATGTATAGACAAGCAAAATAACGGTGGATAGAAACAAAATGCAAGGAAATAGGAGACTTGGAAGCAAAGCACATGACAAGAGATATGCATGTAGAAATAAAGAAATTATCAAATAGGTCGCAGTTTGCCCAAGGAGGAGGCTGTGTCAAGAACAAAAATGGTGTAATCTTACTTGATGAGATAGACATATCAAACAGATGGGCAGAGTACGTAAAAGAACTATTCGAGGACAACAGAGGTAAAAAGCCATCACCAGATTCTGATGAAGGCCCAAACATTCTCAGATCAGAAGTAGAGAATGCAATACTTATGATACAAAAAGAAAAATTAGCAGGCATGGACAACATAAAAATTGAAATGATAGAAGCCCTGGAGAGCTTTGGTATAGATACAATCATAGATCTATGCAACGATATATACAATACAGGATATACGATGAAGACATCAGTCTTTATAACATTGCCCCAAAAAACCTAATGCAAAAGAATATTCAGACTTCAGAACAATCAGCCTGACGAGTCATGCAATTAAAATACTGCTCAAAATCATACAGGAAAGAATAAAAAGTAAAGTAGACAGCGAAATCCAGGAAGAACAGTTTGGTTTTAGACGGAACAGTGGAACAAGAGAGGCAATATTTTGCCTAAGAATATTAGCAGAAAAATATACAGAGGTCCAAAAAAGTATGTACATATGCTTCATTGACTATAAGAAGGCTTTAGACAGATTCCATGAGAAAATAATTGAATGCTTCGAAGACATAGGTATTGATGGAAAAGACATAAGAATACTCAGTAACCTTTATTGGGAGCAAACTGCCACAGTAAGATCTGGAAGGAATTATTCACCATACATAGGCATAAAAAGAGGTACATCAGTGGAAAGTCAATAAACAACCTTAGATATGCAGATGATACCGTGTTGTTAGTTGAAAGTGAACATGATTTACAAGAACTAGTGAAGCAAGTGAACAGTATAAGTCATGAATATGGATTGGACATTAATATTGAGAAAACAAAAACTGTGATAATTAGCAAAACGGACGATAAGCCCACATTAAAAATAAGCATATATGGGGAAATCCTGGAACAAGTCAAGAGCTACTCATATCTTGGTCATATCATGACAGAAGATGGCAGATGTAAAACAGAAATCAAGAAGAGAATAGGAATGGCCAAAGCTACATTCAACAATATGAAACATATATTGACATCTAAACAGTTATCTCACAAATTAAAACTGAGAATCATAAAATGTTATATATATTCTGCACTACTGTGTGGTGTAGACACATAGACAATGAATAAGCAATTGGAAGAACGAATTGAGACTCTTGAGATGTGGATGTATAGAAGAATAGGGCGTATCTCATGCAAAGAGAAGAATACAAATAAGGATGTCCTACACAATCTAGGTATGAAAAGAGAACTAATGAGGGAGATCAAAGTTAAGCAGCTAAACTACTTTGGCCACATAAACAGGCATAACACCTTGCAGAAGACCATAATAGAAGGGAGAGTTGAAGGCAAACGTGCAATGGGAAGACAGCGCTATAAGTGGGAAGCTAACATCAAGAGATGGACAGGAAAGAGTCTATCAAAGTGCACCACCAAGACAAGAGACAGAAGACGTTGGAGATCCACTACAGCCAACCTACGTTGTTGAGATGGCAGCTGATGATGGTGAACATAGTTGTCACGTAGGTCTTTATATCATTAAATTGCCTACATCTTCTTCCTATTCTCTCACCCGCATCCTTTTATTTTATTATCTTTCCGTACTTGTTTTTCCTGTATTTTTCGCATCACTCGGTTGCGAAAAATATTTTCGCAGTATTCTCAAACTTTACCTTACGTTTTTCTCATACTGGGATAGTGATTCTATTACATAGATGTCAGTAGACGAAAGGTGTGATTATGTTTCATACCCAGACTAAGAGCAGACTTTTGGTCTACCATTTTTCACCTGACACTAGCGTAGGTGTCAAACCCAGCATCCTCACAGTGCAGGAACGAGACAGCTGTCTACAGTTTGCAGAAACGCATGAGGGTTTTCGTTAGAAAAACCTGGCGTAGCGTGAAAAATCGTTCCGCACCGCAGACAGGCTGTCTGGGATTTGAAGCTGACACGCGTACATCTCGGTCAGTAGGTGGCAGTTACGACACGCGTTAAGCTGACGTAAATGTTGGGAGTAGGGGAGATAATTTCGCTTGGCGAAATAAGTTGGGGCCCTTTGTCTGATTTTAAGATATTGGCCCGAGTTTGAAACTTTATTTTCATTCTCACTCAGTAACTTCGCAGTAAAGACAGAACAACCTTCGTTCGATTTCTTAATAATCTCTGTTAATAGAGATGGCCTTTAGTTTGGTCGAAGTGGTTTAAGTTCTTAGTACTTCTGTGTTTGAGGTATATTATGTACTATATTCTAGTATTTTGTGAAGTGATTAAGTGTTAAATCGCCGATTTCATTTTAAACCAGTTCTGTGTGCAGAGTGATGATTTTAATAGTTTGTTATTTTCTTTAGTCGACGAGTTACAGTGGAGAGCAAGATAAATTATAAATGTCTAGCTAAACCCATTTGGCTATTAAAACAATTTAATTTAACTGCTAACTACTCAGTCGAGTATTTTTTTCTAAACAAACTTATAAATGCTAGACGCGACATCAGTGAGTAGTGACGGAATACGCACCATATTCCTAATTCCTGATGATCGATTTTATATAACTTATTTCACCGGAAGTTTAAATAATAAGTCAAGCTGTAGGCTTGCTGTTTTAAATGTAAGTTATATTGAGTACATAATGTGTAAATGATTTATATGTGTTCTTTCCATTTTATATAGTGAAACGGTGGTACCCAACTTGCCAGCGTTTAGTAGCATGAGAGACATATTTGTGAGAAGCATAGACATTTCCTATCTTTAACCACGTGGGTTTTAATTTTCAAGCAACACTGGTCTGACAGTGCATATGTCATCAGAGAGAGACAGTTATAGCACTCCCACTAACGGTTTCTAAAGACTAGAAATATATATTGGGCTTTTGAGCCAGTTCATATTGCTCCACAAATTAAAATGTACATGCTGCCTGGCGGCGAGAGAATATTACTGTTACTGGGGGCTATTTGGTTCCCTAGTCGTTGCGAGAGTTTGCTGGTTTATACTGGCTCTTCTATTTACGTTTACATCTATTTATCCATTGTCTTTTCTCAGTAAATTATTTGATCGTGCTCTTGACGGTAAAGTACGCGAAGGTGGGATAGAATATTGTCAACTTCATAATATAATCAAATTCTAACGTTGGAGATTTGATAAGTCCTTTCTCGAGTCCACATACATTTATTATATCGATTCCATACACGAACAGTTTACAAATGGTCATCATGAAGAATTATACATAATAAGTTGCAGTTCATACTTCATATATTATTCCTTTACAAATCAGTCCTTTGTCTCCTAGCTTGAAAACATAGTAGTCAGAACCGCATAACTGTATGCACGCGTGGTTGGAAAATCCAATACACCGACAGTGAGATTATGCGTCTGGCATTAGTATAACTAAAGCGGACTGTAAATTCACGTTGACAAGGTTTAGTCAATTACTAACCTGTACCTTCATCTTTCTTCATTATCACATTGGACTGACCCAGGTCCATTATTTAATACAATATAATTATGCGGCAATACCTGCCCGGCACTATAACATTCCAAGGACACGTCTTCTCGGTTCGACGGTCGTCTAGAAAAGGGTCTCGTCTCTTGGTCACCGTGCGTGACAACTAACGCTACTGAGAAAATGTACTAATTAGCATTAAATTTGTCTTAATATGTTATAAAGTTTTAATAATTAATCATTATATATTATGCCATAATCATGAGATATAAAGTGCATTGCCCATTTCTTGGACTACCACTGCAAATTGGTGCAAAGTCCCCAATTCCTCATTAAAACTCATAAAAATTTAATCATATTAATCTACAATCTTATTAATGACTAAATTATAGCATTAATATTAACTTATAAATGGATGAGATGAAGACAAACAATACAATGGGTTAACCAAGGATTACAGAACAGTATTACCACAAGACAAAGACATTTTCACAATAAAACTGCATTAATAAATAAGGTGACTAAACCGGAAGTGAGAGCTTAAAGAATGAACTGAATAGATAATTAACCTGTGTACACAAAAACTAGTGACGTATACATGGACTCGTTAACGATTGTACAAAAAAAAATTAAAATGAATGATAGTAAGGTCAGAAAAAACGATAAAGATGACAAACATGATTACTGAAATGAATAAAAATTGAAACTAAATACACTAAAATACGCCAATTATAACTTGACTGGACATCTAACATGCAAGGTCAATTAATTGCTATTACGATCGAACGAAAATCATCAGAAGGTCGTCGATGGGTTCTTCGTTAAAAGCAATTAACTAACGGCCTTAAGGAACATTCAGAATGAATATCGGCATCCTCAGAGCCATGTTATTCATTCCAAACCGCCGCACCAACCTCCCACAAATAAAGGACAACATCAACGGACAAAAAGAAACATATATAACATCGATAAACAATTAATAGAGAGGACATGCCTGCAAAATGATATGGACTCATTAGTGTGTTAATGAACGACAATCGTCCTAGGTCTAAACTTATCTTTAGAAGGCTCCGGCGATGTCAAATTCGTCAACGGACTAGACTAGTGCCTAGTACTGTTTGCTCATGATTGGCTGATCACAGTATTCTCTTGTCTGGTCTTCTTGATTAAGCAAATATTAATCAAAACTGGAATGAGTTGACGGTTGTTCCTTTCGAAGCGCGGCATCTACGCATGATGTAGTGACGTCAGATTTTCATTGCGTAGTCATGTGTTCAACGTAGTATTATGCAAATCATGTGACTTGCTTGTAATGGTAAACAGTTGGCAACACATGTAAACAAGAAAATCTTTTTCTTCTTCCTTCGTCCACGCGATGGCCCACCACTGTTACTGGGGGCTATTTGGTTCCCTAGTCGTTGCGAGAGTTTGCTGGTTTATACTGGCTCTTCTATTTACGTTTACATCTATTTATCCATTGTCTTTTCTCAGTAAATTATGTGATCGTGCTCTTGATGGTAAAGTACGCGAAGGTGGGATAGAATATTGTCAACTTCATAATATAATCAAATTCTAACGTTGGAGATTTGATAAGTCCTTTCTCGAGTCCACATACATTTATTATATCGATTCCATACACGAACAGTTTACACATGGTCATCATGAAGAATTATACATAATAAGTTGCAGTTCATACTTCATATATTATTCCTTTACAAATCAGTCCTTTGTCTCCTAGCTTGAAAACATAGTAGTCAGAACCGCATAACTGTATGCACGCGTGGTTGGAAAATCCAATACACCGACAGTGAGATTATGCGTCTGGCATTAGTATAACTAAAGCGGACTGTAAATTCACGTTGACAAGGTTTAGTCAATTACTAACCTGTACCTTCATCTTTCTTCATTATCACATTGGACTGACCCAGGTCCATTATTTAATACAATATAATTATGCGGCAATACCTGCCCGGCACTATAACATTCCAAGGACACGTCTTCTCGGTTCGACGGTCGTCTAGAAAAGGGTCTCGTCTCTTGGTCACCGTGCGTGACAACTAACGCTGAAACGTCACAGCGTTCACTAGACTAATAATACTTTTACATTACATTACACGTTGTAACCCCTAAAATCGCATGCTGCTAACCTCTAGCAGACCATGCCAATTAATCTGCCGTAACAATTACAAGAATAACATTAACATTCCGACAGAGATTGTGACTAGTATTGTGGTGACCAAATATAGTACCTGCCTGGAAGTAGACACCGATCTGACATTCCTTAAATCCTAGAATCCAAAGCTAATGACATTGTGCTCTGCTAACTTTCGTGCCTGGACAAATTTTATGTGACTTAATCAGACATTCGAAAAAAATTAGAACACCCAAGGAATCGTTTCCCTGAGACAGAGAGTTCAGTACGTCTTTTGGAACTGGGGGTTTCTTGGTCGATGACTGCATTTTTCGGGTCTGTGCGAAGGTCCTAGAATTATTATGTTCCCAGAGGCAGCGAGCAAAGTTGTGAGTATATATGTGTGAGCAAGGCCATGGCTGAATGAATGAGAGTACACAGGTCAGAGTGTTATTTTACCGGGGTATTATTGTCACCCATTTGCTGTCTTAATTTTTTTTTAATCTGCAGGATTTGTTACAAATGCTAGAGTTTCTTTTTTCTTAGGCTAAATCAGATTATCCAACTCTGTTCATACATTTACGAGAAGGAAAGAAACCTCTTAGACTCAACCCTATGTATCTATAACTCTTTGGGCCATCATCTGTTCTCTTAACGGGGCTGTGGGCTAAACCTAGAGTAAGATTCGAACGGGTTATCATCCTTGTAGCATTTTTCTTAAATTTTATGACTATTTGTATATGTTTTTTTTCCTTGATGTATTTCTTTGGTGTTGTGAGAAGATTTTACATGATAATTAAAATCTCTCTTGAACTTAATAATCGTGTTGGTCAGCTCGTTCATATATATATATATATATATATATATATATATATATATATATATATATATATATATATATATATATATATATATATATATATATATATATATATATATATATATATATATATATATATATATATATATATATAAAAAGGTAAAGGAACCCGTTACACGCCCATTGAGGCATATTGGGAATATGGTGTTAGGCCCATATTATCTTGACCGTCGGCACACGAGGGGTGATGTGGTCGGCATCACGCCGGCCGCCTTAACCTTCCCAGAGTAGCTCTGGTACCCATTTGGGGCTGGGTCGACCCAGGAGCCGTTTGTGGCCTAAAAATTTTCCGCCTCATCTGGGGATCGAACCATAGACCACTGCGCTAGGAAGCCAGTGCACTAACCACTATGCTACCGCGGCTCCATATATATATATATATATACATTGTTATAGATTTCCCACGTCTGTGTGTTTAACTGTCGTCACGTGTATGTGCGTGCCCGTGAGTAGATAGAGATATATTAATATATATATATCTGTGTTTAGACTGTCTGACGCCTTTAAAGCGGTCGTAGAAGATAGGTGAGAGAGAGAAGATTATCTCGATTCTCAAAGACAGCCTCTATATCACATTCTATCATCTCACGTGTGGAAATTCTATTGCTTTTCACCAGCTCTCACTGTTTCTATCACTCATTCCAACCTATTCAGAAGGGACCTAACCCAAGTCTTAATTCTCCTATCGAAAATCTACGACAATAGTGTTTAATTATGTTTAGTATTTTGTAATATCGCATTTTATTAACTGTAGTATTTTGTAATGTAGTGTTTTATTAACGTTAGTATTTTGTAATGTAGTGTTTTATTATTAACTTTTATATTTTGTAATGTAATGTTTCATTAACTTTAGAATTTTTTAATATAGTGCTTTATTAACTTTCATATTTTGTAATATAGTGCTTTATTAACTTTTATATTTTGTAATGTAGTGTTTTATTAACTTTAGTATTTTGTAATGTAGTGTTTTTATTAACTTTTGTATTTTGTAATGTAATGTTTTATTAGCTGTAGTATTTTGTAATATAGTGTTTTATTAACTTTGGTATTTTGAAATATAGTGTTTTATTAACTTTAGTATTTTGTAAAATAGTGTTTTATTAACTTTAGTATTTTGAAATTAAGTGTTTTATTAACTTTTATATTTTTTAATGTAGTGATTTATTAACGTTTATCTTTGGTAATGTAGTATTTTAGTGATGTTAGTTTTCCGTAATATACTGTTTTATTAACTTTAGTATGTTGTAATATAGTGTTTTATTAACTTTAATATTTTGTAATGTAGTGTTTTATTAACTTTTGCATTTTGTAATACAGCGTTTCATTAACTTTAGTATTTTGTAATACAGTGTTTTATTAACTTTGGTATTTTGTAATATAGTGTTTTATTAGCTTTAGTATTTTGTAATATAGTGTTTTATTAACGTTAGTATTTTGTAAAACAGTGTTTTATTAATTTTAGTGTTTTGTAATATAGTTTTATTAACTTTAGTATTTTATAATATAGTGTTTTATTAACTTTGGAATTTTGTAATATAGTGTCCTATTAACTTTAGTGTTTTGTAATATAGTATTTTATTAATTTTAGTATTTTGTAATATAGTATTTTATTAACTTTTGTATTTTGTAATGTAATGTTTTATTGTCTTTTATATTGTGTAATGTAATGTTTTATTAGCTTTAGTATTTCGTAATATAGTGTTTTATTAACTTTAGTATTTTGTAATGTAATGTTTATTAACTTTGGTATTTTGTAATATAGTGTTTTATTAACTTTAGTGTTTTATAATATAATGTTTTATTAACTTAAGTATTTTGTAATGTAATGTTTTATTAGCTTTAGTACTTTGTAATATTGTGTTTTATTAGCTTTAGTATTTTGTAATGTAGTGTTTTATTAACTTTGGTATTTTGTAATATAAAGTTGTATTAGCTTTAATATTTTGTAATATAGTATTTTTATTAACTTTAGTGTTTTGTAATTTAGTGTTTTTTTAACTTTAGTGTTTTGTAATAAAGTGTTTTATTAACTTCAGTATGTTGTAATATAGTGTTTTATTAACTTTAGTATTTTGTAACATAATGTTTTATTAGCTTTAGTGTTTTGTAATATAGTGTTTTATTAACTTTGGTATTTTGTAATATAGTGTTTTATTAGCTTTAGTATTGTGTAATATAGTGTTTTATTAACTTTAGTGTTTTGTAATATAGTGTTTTGTTAGCTTTAGTATTTTGTAATATAGTGTTTTATTAGCTTTAGTATTTTGTAATATATTGATTTTATTAACTTTAGTAATTTGTAATATAGTGTTTTATTAACTTTAGTGATTTGTAATATATTATTTTATTAATTTTATATTTTGTAATATAGCATTTTAATAACTTTTGTATTTTGTAATGTAATGTTTTATTAACTTTTATATTTTGCGATGTAATGTTTTATTAGCTTAGTATTTTGTAATATAGTGTTTTATTAGCTTTAATATTTTGTAATGTAGTGTTTTATTAACTTTGGTATTTTGTAATATAGTGTTTTATTAACTTTAGTGTTTTGTAATAAAATGTTTTATTAACTTTAGTGTTTTGTAATATAGTGTTTTATTAACTTTAGTATTTTGTAATATAGTGTTTTATTAGCTTTAGTATTTTGTAATATAGTGTTTTATTAACTTTGGTATTTTGTAATATAGTGTTTTATTAACTTTAGTAATTTGTAATATAGTGTTTATTAGCTTTAGTATTTTGTAATATAGTGTTTTATTAACTTGAGTATTTTGTAATATATTGTTTTATTAGCTTTAGTACTTTGTAATATAGTGTTTTATTAGCTTTAGTGTTTTTAATATAGTATTTTATTAGCTTTAGTATTTTGTAATATAGTGTTTTATTAGCTTTAGTATTTTGTAATACAGTGTTTTATTAACTTTAGTATTTTGTAATATAGGGTTTTATTAACTTTAGTATTTTGTATTATGGTGTTTTATTAACTTTAGTATTTTGTAGTATAGTGTTTTATTAAAATTAGTGTTTTGTAATATAGAGTTTTATTAGCTTTAGTATTTTGTAATATAGTGTTTTATTAGCTTTAGTATTTTGTAATATAGTGTTTGATTAGCTTTGTTTATTAACTGTTATATTTTTGTAATGTAGTGTTTTATTAACGTTTATATTTTGTTTTAGACAACTACAGTGTTGTTCTTATGAAGAGCAATGATAGGCTGTAATAAAGTTACTTTTTACGGAATTACACCGTAAGAGGATATGACGTCATGGCGATGTGGGTTCGAGTGCAGAAGTATGAACAATTGAGCAGAAGTGAGTGAATCGTCTGCGGGGTGATTTCTCCTGTGGGTTTGATGGTGTGAGGACGTGTTTTCAGGTGCTCCAGATTTTGAAGTGTGTCCATACATATTTATTCTTCTATGGCATCAAGAGTCTTCTGTGAGATGTCCATATGATTTGTGAATGAACAGGAAGTATTTATAAGATATATTTGAGTCGTGGTGCTACAATAAAGAAGTCGAAATGAGACGACAGTGTTTCTGGACTTGGACTGTCTAGCCAGCATTTGATATTATAGTGACGGTAAGACCCTGTGGTGGGTGATATGTAATTATACTATTGGTTCTACAAGATGAGCTCTTATGCTGTGTACGAAAATAAATGATGTCTTCGTCCTCAAAGGTGGCGCAGTTATTGAGTTTATTGCTAACACTAAGAAGACAGAAAACGCAACAATAGTATTTTATTAATTTTAGCATTTTGTGATATCTTTTTATAAGTTTTGTAGATTCTTCTTCATGGACCCTTAGCCCCTGACTGACAAAGCAGTCATCATGCCTAGTGGCGTCTTGTAGGGCAGCAACAAAGTGTCCCCTTTATGCTCGGTCCGTGGCCATCCTTCGTGCCGTTCCTCAACTCTTGTTCATGCTTTGCATCTCAGCCTCCATTGTTCTTCGCCACGTTGTCTGTCGTCTGCCTCTGTTTCGCTGTTCTTCTGGGGTCCATAGCATAGCAGTTCTGG
Source organism: Oreohelix idahoensis (assembly GCA_024509875.1). Taxonomy (NCBI): domain Eukaryota; kingdom Metazoa; phylum Mollusca; class Gastropoda; order Stylommatophora; family Oreohelicidae; genus Oreohelix; species Oreohelix idahoensis. The sequence continues at coordinate 214,538 of JAMPIV010010282.1, forward strand.
TGATGGTGTCAGATCCCTTCTGGGGTCTATAGCATAGCAGTTCTGGTGATGGTGTCAGGGTCCATAGCATAGCAGTTCTGGTGATGGTGTCAGATCCCTTCTGGGGTCTATAGCATATCAGTTCTGGTGGTGTCAGGGTCTATAGCATAGCAGTTCTGGTGATGGTGTCAGGGTTCATAGCATAGCAGTTCTGGTGATGGTGTCAGGGTCTATAGCATAGCAGTTCTGGTGATGGTGTCAGATCCCTTCTGGGGTCCATAGCATAGCAGTTCTGGTGATGGTGTCAGGGTCCATAGCATAGCAGTTCTGGTGATGGTGTCAGATCCCTTCTGGGGTCCATAGCATAGCAGTTCTGGTGATGGTGTCAGATCCCTTCTGGGGTCTATAGCATAGCAGTTCTGGTGATGGTGTCAGGGTCCATAGCATAGCAGTTCTGGTGATGGTGTCAGATCCCTTCTGGGGTCTATAGCATAGCAGTTCTGGTGATGGTGTCAGATCCCTTCTGGGGTCTATAGCATAGCAGTTCTGGTAATGGTGTCAGAGTCCCTTCTAGGTCCACAGCGTAGCAGTTCTGGTGATGGTGTCAGAGTCCCTTCTAGGTCCACAGCGTAGCAGTTCTGGTGATGGTGTCAGAGTCCCTTCTAGGTCCACAGCGTAGCAGTTCTGGTGATGGTGTCAGATCCCTTCTGGGGTCTATAGCATAGCAGTTCTGGTGATGGTGTCAGATCCCTTCTGGGGTCTATAGCATAGCAGTTCTGGTGATGGTGTCAGATCCCTTCTGGGGTCTATAGCATAGCAGTTCTGGTGATGGTGTCAGATCCCTTCTGGGGTCTATAGTATAGCAGTTCTGGTGATGGTGTCAGATCCCTTCTGGGGTCTATAGCATAGTAGTTCTGGTGATGGTGTCAGGGTCCATAGCATAGCAGTTCTGGTGATGGTGTCAGGGTCCATAGCATAACAGTTCTGGTGATGGTGTCAGGGTCTATAGCATAACAGTTCTGGTGATGGTGTCAGATCCCTTCTGGGGTCTATAGCATAGCAGTTCTGGTGATGGTGTCAAATCCCTTCTGGGGTCTATAGCATAGTAGTTCTGGTGATGGTGTCAGGGTCCATAGCATAGCAGTTCTGGTGATGGTGTCAGGGTCCATAGCATAGCAGTTCTGGTGATGGTGTCAGGGTCCATAGCATAGTAGTTCTGGTGATGGTGTCAGGGTCCATAGCATAGCAGTTCTGGTGATGGTGTCAGATCCCTTCTAAAGATATGGCCAACCCAGTTCCAACTTCTACCTACAATTTTGTAATATAGTGTTTTATTAACTTTAGTGTTTTATAATATAGTGTTTTATTAACTTTAGTGTTTTATAATATAGTGTTTTATTAACTTTAGTGTTTTATAATATAGTGTTTTATTAACTTTAGTGTTTTATAATATAGTGTTTTATTAACTTTAGTATTTTGTAAATAGTGTTTTATTAACTTTAGTGTTTTATAATATAGTGTTTTATTAACTTTAGTATTTTGTAATATAGTGTTTTATTAACTTTAGTGTTTTATAATATAGTGTTTTATTAACTTTAGTATTTTGTAATATAGTGTTTTATTAACTTTAGTATTTTGTAATATAGTGTTTTATTAACTTTAGTATTTTGTAATATAGCGTTTTATTAACTTTAGTGTTTTATAATATAGTGTTTTATTAACTTTAGTATTTTGTAATATAGTGTTTTATTAACTTTAGTATTTTGTAATATAGTGTTTTATTAACTTTAGTGTTTTATAATATAGTGTTTTATTAACTTTAGTATTTTGTAATATAGTGTTTTATTAACTTTAGTATTTTGTAATATAGTGTTTTATTAACTTTAGTGTTTTATAATATAGTGTTTTATTAACTTTAGTAGTTCTGGTGGGGTTTTAATGCCTATAAAATTGTCTACACTCATTTCTACCTTGTGATTATTGCAGTACATCTCTTTGTTTTCCTGTGCTGTTCATAGTTCCCCCATAAAGTGTTTAACTGTATTTAGTTTTTGACATCCTTCGAATACGTGTTCCTCTAGCATGAAATATACCAATATAATGCAAAGTCCCAGGGTAACAGAGATAGAGAGAGACAACAAAAAATGCATGGCGAAGATAACTGGTGGCTGACATGTTGTTGTTGTTTAACTAGGGATGCTGAGCTCGCTCTTTAGCAGCCTATACCAAGTTGAAGACTCCTTGGAATTATCTACACTGTAGATCTAGGCTTTTTCTGAGGCTTTTCTGCCATTCCGAAACGTGTTGAGTTGAAGTCATGAGCTCCAGTTTCTCCAGCTTGGCTTGCATTTAAAGGATCGTCACATCTAGTCCCAAGCTAAGAGTAAGAAGCGCGTGGCATTCTGTGCATTCCCCGCTATCCAAGGGGGCTCTCCAACTATGCAGAGCTAAAATACTGTACTCTGGTTCTGGGCTCTACCAAGAAATTGCCACGTCCTGCACAGAGCCACTTCAGCTTCCCCTGCCTATCACTGAGTCCATAGGGCGATCCTTCTGCATGCTGTCAACCAAGTCAAAACCAAAGAATCACGCCTGGGGCTCAAGTGACTTCTCCAAGCTTAGTGTGCAATACTGGGTTCTCAACAAGTTTTACCACAGGGGTTATCTCTGGAAGTGTGTGGATGATTTCAAGAGTCAGCGAGGGTGTAATATGGAAAGACCTTGGATGAATAGTACAGGACAGGAAGGCTTAGTATTTTTTTATCGAGGACATTGTACTAACGGTTCGTGATGGCGTGTGTGTGTGTTTGATATTGTGTTGTTGTTGTTGTAGTTGCAACTATGTATTCAGACTAAGGCTGGGATCTTCAACGATTAATTTATCGATAAATCAGTTAACATTGTTGAATCGGTTAATTAATTTTTTTTTTAATGTAATCGAACACAGCGAGGCCCAGAATCTATACCTAAACACCAAGAAGACCAAAGTATTGACAACAGACAAAGTAAAGACCAAACCAGAAATTGAAATTGATAACGAAGAACTGGAAAGTGTCAATGAATTCGAATACTTAGGATCAATCATTAACAGCTCTGGCGACTGTGCAGTAGAAATTAAAAGAAGACTTGCAATTGCTTCACATAAGCTAATACAGATGAAAAACCTATGGCAAGGCACAAGCAAAGAAACAAAGTTACAACTGATCAGAGCATGTATATTCCCAGTAGCAACATACGGCTGCGAGACTTGGACACTCAATAAAACAGTTGCAAAAAAGATTACATCATTCGAAATGAAATGCTACAGAAGGATGTTGAGAATACCCTGGACAGAAAAAAAGACCAACAGAGAAGTACTGCACTCACTAAATGTACAGGAACATTGGCTCCTAAATACCATCGCAATAAGGAAGCTGAAATTTTTCGGTCATATAAAAAGACATAATAGTCTGGAAAAAACAGTGATGGAAGGCATGGTCCCTGGAAAAAGGGGAAGGGGTCGACCTAGACGACGGTGGACCCAGGACATCACAGAGAGTCTGAACTTGTCTTTGGCTGATGCAGGTCGACTTGCCCAGAATCGTGATGCGTTCAGAGCAGCTGTAATGGAGACAACGTTCTGGAAAGAATACGTCACATGATGAATCGATTATTACATTTTTAGCAACGTTTATGTTTTTTGCTTAAATGAGAGAGCCTTTGCGATGTTAGAGGTTTGTGATAAGGAAAATTGGCAAATATGGTAAATAATAATAAATTGTTTGGTTGTAACTTGTCAGTATTTTCACTTTCAGGTCAGTGTTACCTTATAATATGGTTGTAACTTTTCAGTATTTTCACTATACTTTCAGGTCAGTGTTACCTTGTAATACCTAATACAACAAGTGTCCTTGGTGATTTAAAAAAAAATTATTTATGAATTTTTTTATATTTTATATCATTGTTCGAAATGGGTCGATTAATCTTCGATTAAAGAAATATGGTTAATAGATTATGATTTTTTAAAATCAATCCCGGCCCTAATTTAAACACGTGGTTACTTAAACATCTATGTGCTGATTTATCTTCCTGTCTATTTAAAAGGAAAAAACAAAACTTCACTTTTCCGACTTACTTTTGATTGTTGACTTTGTCCACAGACCGGAACAAGTGCCGTCATTCGATAGTCAGACAAGCTACTCAATGTAATTTATCGGGCAGTATTATTTTCTGTATCGCTTCAAGTCTGTCTGTCTGTCTGATTGACTATCTATCTATCTATCTATCTATCTATCTATCTATCTATCTATCTATCTATCTATCTATCTATCTATCTATCTATCTATCTATCTATCTATCTATCTATCTGTCTGTCTGTCTGTCTGTCTGTCTATCTGTCTGTCTATCTGTCTGTCTATTTGTCTGTCTATTTGTCTGTCTATCAATCTATCTGTCTGTCTATCTATCTATTTGTCTATCTGTCTATCTATTTATCTCTGTCAGTCTGTCTGTCTACCTGTCTCTCTGTCTGTTTGTCTGTTTGCTTTGTTTTATCTACACGTCAATGTATGTGCCTAATTATACATAGATAGTGTGCCTGTCTGCCGTTTTGTCTGCCTGTCTGTCTTTCTTTTCTCTGCCTGTCTGTGCTTTTCTGTTATTTAATCTGCCGATCTCTGCCTGTCTGTTGTTTTGTCTGTCTGCCTGTGCCTGTCTGTCGTTTTTTCTGCGCGTCTGTGCTTTCTCTCATTTTGTCTGCCTGTCTGTCGTTTTGTCTGCCTGTCGTAGATTTTGGATAGGAGAATTAAGACTTGGGTTGGTCCCTTCTGAATAGGTTGGAATGAGTGATAGTCACAGTGTGAGATAGTAAAAGAAATAGATTCCACGAGTGAGATGATAGAATGTGATATAGAGGCTGTCTCTGAAAGCGGAAAAAAAATTTTCTCCCTCGCACCTATCTTCTACAACTTTACAGCGTCAGACAGTCTACACACAGATATATCTATTACCTATATTTCTATCTACTCACCGGGCACGCACATACACGTGACGACAGTTAAACACACAGACGTGGGAATCTATAACAAAGAATATATATATTATTAGAACGAGCTGACCAACGCACTGATTTAGTTCAAGAGAGATTTTATTATTATCATCAAAAAAAAAATCTTCTCACAACACCAAAAAAATACATCAAGGAAAAACATATACAAATAGTCATAAAATTTAAGAGAAATGCTACAAGGATGATAGCCCGTTTGAATCTTACTCTAGGTTTAGCCCACAGCCCCGTTAAGAGAACAGATGATGGCCCAAAGAGTTATAGATACATAGGGTTGAGTCTAAGAGGTTTCTTTCTTTCTCGTAAATGTATGAACAGAGTTGGATAATCTGATTTAGCCTAAGAAAAAGAAACTCTAGCATTAGTAACAAATTCTGCAGATTAAAAAAATTAAGACAGCAAATGAGTGACAATAATACAATGGTAAAATAACACTCAGACCTGCGTACACTCTTATTCATTCAGCCATGGCCATGTGCTCACAGTTATACTTACAGCTTTGCTCGCTGCCTCTGGGAACATAATAAATTCTAGGACCTTCACACAGACCCGTAAATGCAGTTCTCGACCAAGAAATCCCCAGTTCCAACAAGACGTACTGAATTTCTCTGTCTCAGGGAACGATTCCTTGGGTGTTCTTATTTTTCGGATGTCTGTTAAGTCACATAAAATTTGTCCAGGCACGAAAGTTAGCACAGCACAATGTCATTAGCTTTGGTTTCTAGAATTTAAGGAATGTCAGATCGGTGTCTACTTTCAGGAAGGTACTATATTTGGTCACCACAATACTAGTCAAAAACTCTGTCGGAATGTTAATGTTATTCATGTAACTATTCTCGCCGCCAGGCAGCATGTACATTTAAATTTGTGGAGCAATATGAACTGGCTCAAAAGCCCAATATATATTTCTAGTCTTTAGAAACCGTTAGTGGGAGTCGTATTACTGTCTCTCTCTGATGGCATATGCACTGTCAGACCAGTGTTACTTGAAAATAAAACCCACGTGGTTAAAGATAGGAAATGTCTATGCTTCTCACAAATATGTCTCTCATGCTACTAAACGCTGGCCAGTTGGGATCACCCCAATAATCACTGAATGAAGAAAAACAACATATAATATAATATACAGAATATGTACTCGTTATAACTTTACATTTTAAACGGCAAGCCTACAACTTGACTTATTATTTAAAACTTCCCGTGAAGTAAGTTATATAAAAATCGATCATCAGGAATTAGGAATATCTGCGTATTCCGTCAATATTCACTGATGTCGCATCTAGCATTTATCAGTTAGTTTAGAAAAACATACTCGACTGGGTAGTTAGCAGTTAACTAAATTCATTGTAGTTACATGTTTGTTAAGCTAGAAATACAATTTATTCTGCTTTCCACTGTATGCGACACTAGAAAATATTACAGACTTATAAATTAGTCGCACTGCACCAAATCTAGCTAGTGAAATAACACTTTAGCCACTTCACAAAATACTAGATAATAATATATGATATTTCACCACAGCACTACGGTAACACCACGACTAGGATAATTCACTAGACAGGTAGTTAGAAGCTCGTCACAAATCTGACGAGAACTATTAAATTCACTATACAAGCTTCATTCGCTAAGCACGCGTGTTCCGTCTACTGAATATGTTGAAGACTGAAATGAAATCAGATTTCAGCTCCTGGGTGGATATTTGAAAACAGGGGCAAACAATCCAACATTTTCTCAAACTCCGAAATCATCTCCCCTTTTACGTGTAAAACACCTACGTCAGCTAGAAGCGTGTCGTAACTGCCACCTACTGACCGAGATGTACGCGTGTCAGTTGCAACTCTCAGACAACCGTCTGCAATGCAGGGGCAGTTTTTGCACCTACGTTTAACAAACTGACCGAGAAACGTGCATGTCATGGAAAAACCCAGACTATATGTCTGCTATGGGCAAAAACGTGTTGGCAGTTTTAGCACCTACGTTTAGAATGACCAACAGTGAGTGCCGTGTCATGTGCAAGTTTCAGCCATCCCGTCTCTAATGCGGTTAAATTTTCAGACGGTAAGTCTGCATCTATATCCCGCGAAACGAATTATCGCGCCTTCTGTCGCCCTGCAGCCCTGACATCTACGTAATAGAATCACTATTGCGATTCTCCGTTTTGAGAAAAGAAACAGGTAACGTTAAGGAATAGTATGAAAATATATTTCGCAAACGAATGGATGCAAAATATACAAGAAAAAGGAAATAAAGAGAGATAACTAAAAGAAGGAGAAACCATAGTCAACCTGGTCATAGTGTATGGGCCAAATGAGGATGAGAGAGCAGAGGTCAAGGAGGAATTCTTCGAGCTGCTTCAAAGGACAGTGGATGACTGCCTAGATGAAGTTATCATGCTCGGAGATTTTAATGCCAGAGTTGGAAATGACCATGCTAGATGGGGTGGAGTTATCGGAAGATATGGAGAAGATACTCTCAATGACAATGGAAAGCGACTCCTTAGATTCTGCAGTGAGCAGAATCTGATCATTACAAACACAAAGTTCCCCCATAAGCGCATACATGCATACACTAGATGTGAACCAACAAAGAATGAGAAGTCAGTGATCGACTATGCCATTGTTCGGAGAAGCTCATTCAAATATGTCCGAGATGCAAGAGTCTGGAGGGGGCCAGAGATTGGAAGTGATCACTACCTGCTAACAATCAAACGAACAACTGAAAGAGTTGCTCAGCCTAGGAACTGCTCAACATCACGCAAGAAACCAAGTAAACGAGCAGGAGAAATGAGCATTAGGACCTACAAGCTGAGAGAGCCAGAAATTAAGACCAGATATCAGGGGCTTATTGCTGCATCGGTGAGCAACACAGAAGAACAACCTGATGACTTGGAAACCCTATGGATTAAATTCAAGGATATCATAAAGACAGCTGCTGCAGAAGCATGTGGTGAAGTCCGACTTGGGAACCAGAGAAAGAGGACACCTTGGTGGACAGAGGAAGTCAAAGAGAAAATAAGAGAGAAGAAAATGGCATGGAAACAATACTTAGGAGCTAAAAACACAACAGGACAAATGGAAAAATATAGAGAATATGTGACACTCAGAACAGAAGTAAAGAACAAAGTGCTAGCAGCAAAACAGAAGTCCTGGGAAGAATTTGGAGAAAAGCTAGAAAAAGATGCACAAGAAAACCAGAAATTGTTCTATAAGACCCTAAAGAACATGAGGAAGGAAAAACAATGCCCTCTCAAATTTATAAAGGACAAGCAAGGCAAATTGCTTACTGCCCCGAAGGAAGTAATGGAAAGATGGAAAGAATATTTCTCAGAACTCCTTGATGGTGAGCAAGGTAAAACATCAGAAATGATAACCACTAGCACAGAAGAGGAAACCAATGGTGATGAAGATGACATAAAGATGGAAGAACTGAAGGCAGCACTGGAGAAAATCAAGATGGGCAAAGCAGCAGGGCATGATGGTATAACACCAGAAATGGTTAAGTACATGGGAGCATCAGGCGACCTGTTACTCTTAAGGGTCCTACAGGCAGCATGGTGCAACAAGACCATACCAAAGGATTGGGAGATCGCCATCATAACACCAATTTTCAAAAAGGGTGACAATCGACAGTGTGGAAACCATAGAGGCATATCCCTTCTCAGTGTCCCTGGAAAAATCTACTCTAGAATCCTAGAGCAGAGACTCCGACGCCTAGCTGAGCCACAATTGGATGAGGTCCAGTGCGGATTCCGAGCAAACCGAAGTACTCAAGACCTAATCTTCACACTCAGACAGCTGAGTGAAAAGGCCCTTGAGTATAAGAGTGAGATCCATCTTTGTTTCATAGATCTGGAAAAGGCGTTTGACAGGGTCCCTTGGAGCAAACTTTGGGACTGTTTGGCAAGGAAGAATATTCCAGCACCTCTGATTCATGCTATACAGAGCTTCTACAAGTCTTGCAGAAATTATGTGAGGACAGCAAACCATAAGTCAGAAGAGTTCAGGACCACCACTGGTGTAAGACAAGGTGATAGCCTATCACCTTACCTCTTCATACTCCTTATGGACGATGTCATCAAGGCATGTAAGGAGAGAACAAGAAAGTATTCAGTGGGGTACTGGAAGATGAGACAGGTCTATATTTCAGAGCTGGCATTTGCTGATGATGTTGCCCTGATTGCTAAATCAGAGGCACATCTCCAATCCAACCTGCAAGTCTGGAAGGAAGAGCTGGAGAAGAGAGGGATGGTCATAAGCAGCTCTAAAACAAAATCCATGGTGATATCACGAGAAGAAAGAAGACATCAGATTAAGCTGGGAGAACAGGTCCTGGAGCAGGTCGACCACTTTAAATACCTCGGAGCTATTATAGACCGAAAGGGAGGCATCAAAGAAGAGTTGGCCACTCGAAAAGCAGCAGCTGGGAGACTTTTTCAGGCCATAAATCGAGGATTCCTCAGCAAGAGAGAGGTTGGTAAGAAAACGAAGATGGCTGTATACCGCTCCACCTATGTCCCAGTCTTAACATATGGATGCGAGTCATGGGCAATGACTACAACCCATAAAAGCCAGATCCAAACCTCAGAAATGAGGTATCTGAGGAAGGTGGTTGAAGTAACAAGAAGAGACATGGTACGCAACCAGACGATACGTCAAGGCCTAAAATACCACCCCATACAGACCCAAGTAGAACAGTCCCAACTAAGATGGTTTGGCCATGTCTGCAGAATGGGAGAAGATCGGCTACCACGTCAAGCATGGGAAACAAAGAGCCAAGGATCCAGACCCCGAGGACGACCCAGAGTCCGCTGGGAGGACAACATTAGACAATCTTTGAAGGACCGAGGACTAGAATGGAACCAGGCCAGGAGGAAGACAGCCGATAGAATAGTCTGGCGCTCTCTCTTCCAAACCTCTACACCTCACGGTAGAAGGGGAACGACTAAGTAAGTAAGTAAGGAAATAAAGAGAGATAACAAAATTAAAGAATTCGGGTGAAAGAATAGGAAGACGCTATAGGCAATTTAATGATCAAAACCTACGTGACAGGACGTCCCCCCTTAAGATATGGAAGCACTCCATGTCTACGTTATGGAATTAAATTTCCTATAACCGTAGCTTCGGGGTGTCTGTCCTCTTCCCTCTCATCTCCCCCTCCATCTCTCTCCAATTCCTACTCAAGTCTACTCACTAGTTTCCTTCCTCTGGAATGTCTCCCATGCGCGCTTGAAAGAGCGTCGCCGCTTCTGACATTTTTCAAAGATTTCCTGTGTGTGCAGTGGAGTTTCCTTGCCACTATCGTCATCTTCGTCAGTTTTGGCGACCGTCAGGAGATGGTCGGAGGTCGGCACAGGTCTTTCCAAGTATCTCTTTAAGAGATTTAAATGGAAAACCTTTTCCTTTCCTTGAATAGATATCTGGTAGTTAGCCTTAGAAATATTTTTCAGGACGGTAAACGGCCCTTGCCATCCGATCTTCAGTTGGTTGTTCTCGGTAGGGAGTAACACCAAAACTTTCTCTCCTGCTTCCAGTTCTCTTTCTTTCGCGACTTTCCTGTATCGGTTAGCGTGCTTTGTGCGTGCTCGCTTAAAGTTAGTCGTTGCTAGGTCCCACCCTAGTTTCAACCTTTCCTTTAAATCCGATACATATTTACTAGCTGAGACAACTGTCTCATCCGCCTTCTGGTCTGTCAGAGACTGAAGTAAGGCTTCAAGTGGCCCCTTGATAGGTCTGCCAAATAAAAGCGTAGCTGGCGGAAATCCTGTGGAAGTATGAGGAGATTCTCTGTAGCCAAATAAAGCTGCAGGAATACAAAGATCCCAATCTTCAGGTTTCACTTGTGCCAGTTTACTTAGCATCATGTTGAGGTTTCCATTAGCACGTTCCACGAGCCCATTTCCGGCCGGAGTATAAGGCTTAGTGTGGATGTGTTGGGTCCTCAAGATCTTAACGATCTCATCCATCAACAGGTTTCGGTATGGAGATCCGTTATCCGTCAACACTTGTTGAGGGAATCCCAACCGAGTGAAAATCTGCACGAGGGCTTCTGCGACATGCTTGGCATCTGCGCATGTTAGCGGCATAGCTTCTGCCCATAAAGTGCATGTATCGACTAAGGTCAGGATAAACCTGTTCCTTCTTTTAGTCCTTTCGAAAGGCCCTAAAATGTCGATCACAACCCGTTCGAATGGTGTTCCCATTATTGGCATTTCACCCATGTGGACTGGGGGTGTCCGTTGCTTGGGTGGCACACGTTGGCACTGGGCACAGGATTTGATATATCTGATAATATCAGTATTTACTCCTGGCCACCAATAATGAGTGGTTATACGTTGGTTTGTGGCGTTCTGTCCCATATGTCCGCTAAAGGGAAGAGAGTGCCCCATTTCTAGGATTTGGCTTCTGTACTGTTTCGGTACTAGGAGCTGGTTGTAACCTTGATCAGGCTTGCCCGTTCTGCGATACAGTACGCCATCCTTAGAAAAAATGTCCCCGTGCTGTGTTGGTTCCTTCGCCATGGGCAGTTTCCTAAAGCAGGGTGCCAAAGTAGGATCCTTTTGTTGCGCTTCTTTAAGTTCCATAGGTAACAAATTAGGCGCCGGCTCCTGTTCCTTTTTGGTTTGCCCTCTTGTAGTTACTGCTGCCACAATCGGCTCTTCCGGTTTCCCAATACACACGTATCTACCGTTAAGTATGACTGGGTAGATGGGATCATCCATAACAGCCGCTTTGATCACGCCTCTGACAAAGTCAGAGTGTATCTCCACCAATGCAATGGGAAGCGCTGTAGGTGCCTCACTCTTAGAAACTCCACAAAGTTTGACGGTCTCTCCTGTCTCTTGACCGGGTTTAACCAGGTTTCTGGCAACAATGCAATCGTAAGAAAGCCCCGTGTCGAATAAACAAAGACTTTGAGAACCGTTCAAAATAACAGTACCTCGCGTTGAGGGTCTATCCCCAACAGGTTGGGAATCACTGTCAATAATTCCGCCTTGCGAGACTGTTAGCAAGCATCCGATGCGTTTAGGCTCGGTGTGGTCGGTCTGATCATATGTCCCGTGCTCAGGGGTTCTCCCTTTGCCACCTTGTCCTTTCTGGCTGCGCTGCCATGTAGGGCGGTCGGGTTGATCAGACTGTTTGGGGTGGTCGGGGTACTTGTTCTTGTAGAACTTTGATTTTTCAGGAGGGGGGTTTTGAGGTCCAGTTTCTATGTGGTTATTCGAGTTGGAAGCCTGAGAAGATTGCTCTAGATTATTTTTCCGAAAATGCTCCTCTGTCGGTTTCCGTTTAGTGGCCGGTAGTTCAGCCAGCGCATTATGGTAACGCTCAGACTTCTCTAAGATGTCTTCAGGTTTTTCTGCCCCCTGCTCAGCTAGAAATCTCCGGGTATCTGCAGACAATGTGTTCTTTATTTGTTCTGTTAAAACAAATTCCTCAAGACCTTCGTAGGTAGAGGGGAGCTGCGAGAGCTCTAGGCACTTTGTCAGATAACCCTTCAAACGAGACGAGAACTGCAAAAATTTGCGAGCGTTCATTTCAAAGCGCTCCAGTAACGCTTTCTTCAACACATCATAGTTGTCTTCTTGGCTGCTTTCCAGTTTGGCATAAACATCATACACAGAACTTTTCAAAGCCTGGGAAAACTTCATGTTCCAACGCGACCTCTCTAAACCGTACAGGGTTGCAATTTTCTCAAATTTTTCTAACCATGTGTCAATCTTCTCATTAGGACAAGGGAAAGACTCCAGAGTGAAAGACATAGCGTTGAGTTGAAGAGATTAAGTGTTAGAAGGATCAGTTAAGGAAGAATGAGAAGACTCTCTATTGCTGGAGGTAGAGGCAGCACCACGACTTTGAAGTTCTAGAGCTTTAAGAGCCAACTCATGCTGTCTCTCCTTCTCTCTTTCCTCCCTCTCCTTCTCTCTTTCCTCGTGCTGTCTCTCCTTCTCTCTTTCCTCCCTCTCCTTCTCTTGCTGTCTCTCCCTGCGGATTTCCATTTCCACTTCCATCTTCCTCTGCTCTTTAGCTTCAGCTGCTTTCCTCTCCGCATCATATCTCCAGTTCGTCTCTGACAAACGCTTTCGCTTCCTCTCCTTCCAGTCCCTCCTCTCTCGCTTCGTCCCTGAGGAGTTGTCTAAGCTTTGCCCTCTCGGCCATATTAAGTCAGTGACTGAGACTAGTGGCGAAAGAAAATAGGAAAAAGGATACACTGGTTCCTACCACTTACGATAAAATACCAAATAACAGATGATATGCTTAACCCTGGGATACCTCCTCCAAAATAAAATCTAACTATCGCTGCTATTAATCGGCAATAAAGCACCTAATGCAAACACGACTACGCCAACTAAATGGTAGTTAAGATTACTTCTGAAAAATAAGTTGCTACAGTGGAAAACACAATGATTTTAGCAAAAATTTTGGAGAAAGAAAAAAAATCCCCTGAATTTTTAATCCACTATCAAGTTTCACCCCTGAAGACAGTTAGGGTAAGGGAGGCAATTAATCTGGACAAATAGTCCGAAACGCACTCCTTAGCTTTTGCTCAAACGCCTACTTCTTCAAAACCCTGTGAATGTTATACACTCACAAAACTTTACCAGCGTTTAGTATTATAAATCAACAATTAACATATATTCCGACAAAATCCACCTGTAACTCAAATGTATATTATTCAAAATGCTGTGGAACAACTTATCAGTTTGTGTGGTCAGCACGCCCGTTAGTCTAGGGGATAAATTATTATAAAATATAACTCACAAGACAATCACACTCTTTCTCTATTTCAGAATAAAGAATCTTAAGTTCAAAATCCAGATAGACGAGTCCACATTTGTCGTACTTGTCTTTCTATTCTAAGTTCAAAAATCCGTCGGGCGAGACCCCATTTGTTGTAGATTTTGGATAGGAGAATTAAGACTTGGGTTGGTCCCTTCTGAATAGGTTGGAATGAGTGATAGTCACAGTGTGAGATAGTAAAAGAAATAGATTCCACGAGTGAGATGATAGAATGTGATATAGAGGCTGTCTCAAAGCGGAAAAAAAATTTTCTCCCTCGCACCTATCTTCTACGACAACTTTACAGCGTCAGACAGTCTACACACAGATATATCTATTACCTATATTTCTATCTACTCACCGGGCACGCACATACACGTGACGACAGTTAAACACACAGACGTGGGAATCTATAACAAAGAATATATATATTATTAGAACGAGCTGACCAACGCACTGATTTAGTTCAAGAGAGATTTTATTATTATCATCAAAAAAAAAAATCTTCTCACAACACCAAAAAAATACATCAAGGAAAAACATATACAAATAGTCATAAAATTTAAGAGAAATGCTACAAGGATGATAGCCCGTTTGAATCTTACTCTAGGTTTAGCCCACAGCCCCGTTAAGAGAACAGATGATGGCCCAAAGAGTTATAGATACATAGGGTTGAGTCTAAGAGGTTTCTTTCTTTCTCGTAAATGTATGAACAGAGTTGGATAATCTGATTTAGCCTAAGAAAAAGAAACTCTAGCATTAGTAACAAATTCTGCAGATTAAAAAAATTAAGACAGCAAATGGGTGACAATAATACAACGGTAAAATAACACTCAGACCTGCGTACACTCTTATTCATTCAGCCATGGCCATGTGCTCACAGTTATACTTACAGCTTTGCTCGCTGCCTCTGGGAACATAATAAATTCTAGGACCTTCACACAGACCCGTAAATGCAGTTCTCGACCGAGAAATCCCCAGTTCCAACAAGACGTACTGAATTTCTCTGTCTCAGGGAACGATTCCTTGGGTGTTCTTATTTTTCGGATGTCTGTTAAGTCACATAAAATTTGTCCAGGCACGAAAGTTAGCAGAGCACAATGTCATTAGCTTTGGTTTCTAGAATTTAAGGAATGTCAGATCGGTGTCTACTTTCAGGAAGGTACTATATTTGGTCACCACAATACTAGTCAAAAACTCTGTCGGAATGTTAATGTTATTCATGTAACTATTCTCACCGCCAGGCAGCATGTACATTTAAATTTGTGGAGCAATATGAACTGGCTCAAAAGCCCAATATATATTTCTAGTCTTTAGAAACCGTTAGTGGGAGTCGTATTACTGTCTCTCTCTGATGGCATATGCACTGTCAGACCAGTGTTACTTGAAAATAAAACCCACGTGGTTAAAGATAGGAAATTTCTATGCTTCTCACAAATATGTCTCTCATGCTACTAAACGCTGGCCAGTTGGGATCACCCCAATAATCACTGAATGAAGAAAAACAACATATAATATAATATACAGAATATGTACTCGTTATAACTTTACATTTTAAACGGCAAGCCTACAACTTGACTTATTATTTAAAACTTCCCGTGAAGTAAGTTATATAAAAATCGATCATCAGGAATTAGGAATATCTGCGCATTCCGTCAATATTCACTGATGTCGCATCTAGCATTTATCAGTTAGTTTAGAAAAAGATACTCGACTGGGTAGTTAGCAGTTAACTAAATTCATTATAGTTACATGTTTGTTAAGCTAGAAATACAATTTATTCTGCTTTCCACTGTATGCGACACTAGAAAATATTACAGACTTATAAATTAGTCGCACTGCACCAAATCCAGCTAGTGAAATAACACTTTAACCACTTCACAAAATACTAGATAATAATATATGATATCTCACCACAGCACTACGGTAACACCACGACTAGGATAATTCACTAGACAGGTAGTTAGAAGCTCGTCACAAATCTGACGAGAACTATGAAATTCACTATACAAGCTTCATTCGCTAAGCACGCGTGTTCCGTCTACTGAATATGTTGAAGACTGAAATGAAATCAGATTTCAGCTCCTGGGTGGACATTTGAAAACAGGGGCAAACAATCCAACATTTTCTCAAACTCCGAAATCATCTCCCCTTTTACGTGTAAAACACCTACGTCAGCTAGAAGCGTGTCGTAACTGCCACCTACTGACCGAGATGTATGCGTGTCAGTTGCAACTCTCAGACAACCGTCAGCAATGCAGGGGCAGTTTTTGCACCTACGTTTAACAAACTGACCGAGAAACGTGCATGTCATGGAAAAACCCAGACTATATGTCTGCTATGGGCAAAAACGTGTTGGCAGTTTTAGCACCTACGTTTAGAATGACCAACAGTGAGTGCCGTGTCATGTGCAAGTTTCAGCCATCCCGTCTCTAATGCGGTTAAATTTTCAGACGGTAAGTCTGCATCTATATCCCGCGAAACGAATTATCGCGCCTTCTGTCGCCCTGCAGCCCTGACATCTACGTAATAGAATCACTATTGCGATTCTCCGTTTTGAGAAAAGAAACAGGTAACGTTAAGGAATAGTATGAAAATATATTTCGCAAACGAATGGATGCAAAATATACAGGAAAAAGGAAATAAAGAGAGATAACTAAATTAAAGAATTTGGGTGAAAGAATAGGAAGACGCTATAGGCAATTTAATGATCAAAACCTACGTGACACTGCCTTTATGTGCGTGTCTGTCGTTTTGTCTGCTTGTCTGTCGTTTTGTCTGCCTTTATGTGCGTGTCTGTCGTTTTGTCTGCCTGTCTGTGTTTGTCTGTCGTTTTGTCTGACTTTATGTGCGTGTCTGCCTGTCTGTGTTTGTCTGTCGTTTTGTCTGCCTTTATGTGCGTGTCTGTCGTTTTGTCTGCCTGTCTGTACTTGTATGTTGATTTATCTGCCTGTCTGTGCTTGTCTGTGGTTTAGTCTGCCTATCTGTGCTTGTCTGTCGTTTAGTCTACCTGTCTCTCATTTTGTCTGCCGGTCTGTCATTTTGTCTGCCGGTCTCTGTCGGTGTCATTTTATCTGCCGGTCTGTGCCTGTCTGTAGTTGTGTCTGCCGGTCTGTGCCTGCCTCTCGTTTTGTCTGTGCCTGTCTGTCGTTTTGTCTGTCGGCCTGTGCCTTTCTGTCAACAAGTTTATGTACTGCGCCTGTACTGAAGCTAACTGTTGACCATCGAGTTACGTTAACTCCCAGTACAAGCAAGCGCCCTGACGGCCTGATGTATTCACAGTGGGCCGTAGTCAAATCGGCAATCCGAGGAGATGTTGTGGCAAGTCATCGTACCCATTCATCTCATTGTTGTCTTCTACTGTCATATTCATTTCATCTTTGTCATCAATGTTATCACGCCCACCATTATTATCTTTTTTTTCCTCCTGATGAAACATCAAACCACTACTGTGGTTGGTGTTCTTGCAGGAAACCTCAACATTAACGCAATTATATCATCATTATCCTAATTGCTGGCGTAATTATTGTCAACATTACTATAATGGGTGTAATCATTGTCGTCTCCGTTACCATTATAAATGCTATCTCGTCATCTTTAATAATGCCATCGCCTCAAGAATTCGTAATGGTCATTGCATCATATTTAATCGTGTCACCATCTTGTTATCCTTAATCATGCCGTCTTTCTAATTATCATATTGGTATTTTCATCATATTTGAATCAGATCGTTTTTTCATGGTCCTTAATCATGTCATAATCTCTACATCAGTAATCATGTCGCCATCTCTACATCCTCATTATCATAATCATCATCTCGCCATATTTAAATTATGACATAATTTCGTCATCTTTAATCACCACTACATTTGTTTTCATGTCATCCATTTTTTATACGTAAATCATGTAATCATCTCTATGCCTATAATCGCATAATCATCTCTACATCTGAAATCACGTCGTCATCTCTAAATTGGAAATCACGCCATCATCTCTACATCTGAAATCATGTCAGTCATCATCTCTACGCCTATGATCATCTCTACATCTGAAATCACGTCATCATCTCTAAATCTGTAATCATCATCTGTAAGTCTATAATCATATAATCATCTTTGCATCTGAAATCATGTCATCATCTCTACGCCTATAATCATATGATCATCTCTACATCTGAAATCACGTCATCATCTCTAAATCTATAATCAAGTCGTCATCTGTAAGTCTATAATCATATAATCATCTCTGCATCTGAAATCATGTCATCATCTCTACGTATATAATCATCTCTACGTCTGAAATCATGAAGTTATCACTTCGTCTATAATCGTGTCATCGTCTCTTGCTGTGTAAATTATGTCCTCATCTCTTCATCTGTAATAGTGTCATTATCTCTGTATCTATAATCATGAAATCATATCTTCATATATAATCGTGTTATCATCTATGCCTGTAGCGTGAGATTTCCTGATCTATCTATCGTTAGTAGTCCACTAAGTATTATCAGAGATTTAAAATAAAGAATAGTTTGATAAAAGGTATAGACTTTTTACTCAAGAATTACTCTTGGCGGTAGAATAAATATGATGATAGTACAGTATTCATATGTACGAAGCACTAAAGGATGAAGGAATTCAACTTCAAAAAAGACTGAGTTATACTCTGCTAATGCAAGGCTTTTTTTCCCAAGCTTCACTTCTCCAGTTTTATTATATGTCAATAATGACAATAGGCTCGTAGACGATTGATTTTAAAAATCGTAATGGATTAATCAATCAATTTGAAACAGAAAAATTATAAAAAATAAAAAAATGTGTTTCTAATTACAGAGAACTTTATTTATTTTAATAGTTATAAGGCAACATCGGCCTGAAAATATAAAGAAAGTACTGAAAAGTTACAATCAAATAATGTATTAGTATTGACCATACTTGCTAAATTCCATATCACAAACCTCTAACATATCAAAGGCTCTCGCATTTAAGCAAAAGACATTACCATTGCTAAAAATGGAATAATCGATTAAAATTTATTTTGTCAAATAATCGATTAAAAAATTTAACCGATTAATCGATTAATTAATTGTGAAAGATCCCAGTATATATAAATGCGTGTATGCGTGTGTGAAATTAGTACGAAAGTAAACAGTAACTATCATTCAACTAAAATTTATTAACTTTAACTCTGCACTTATCTTTACATATATCTAAACAGGTATAATTATTTATGACATTTGTGGAGTTACAAGGTAAAACAATAACATGTGTTTATCAATTAGTTTGGTTGTCAATTTAAAAAAAAAATCTGCTGTCTTCTGTAAATGTTTTAAAATTTGACAGGTTTATCTAAGATAATTTGGATTTCTCATCATAGAAAATAGAAGAGGGCGCATATAATAGGTCCGTTCAATTGCAGGTAATGCTTTGCTTTTCGTGGCACTTTGTCTCAGTGGAGTTTCTGACTTTTCCTCACACGTCAAGGGTTGAGTGGCGCCTGTGAGCACGTTTTCTTGCCTAATATTTCTTCGAGGTTAGTCTTTCAGGAGTGACTTTCAAAAACTAGGGAGAGATAAAAGATAATAAATAGTTGTCTTCTGATTTGCCCTCCCACCTCTTTCGTTTCTCTGTCAGTATCTTGGTGTAAGCCAGTCACTTAATGAACAGGATATCAATAAAGGTATTCAAGCGATTGAGAAAATAGGGTTGAATCAATACATTAATAAACAAACAATCAGTTAATCTTAAATGGAGTTTGACGTATCAAAGTATAAGTACACATCCCTATGTCATCATCAATTTCCTTCTTCGCTCCCTGTGGAGACTGGAGTCACCACTTTTCAGGAAGTCCACACGAAGCAGGCTGTGGCTCTCACACCAGTTGGTTTATTAAGCAATTTGTTTTAAATCATGAAGTTGCTAACCTCATGCACAACGTAACATACATGCACATATTTATACATGTCAATATACAAATTTTACTCACCCTTTATTCTCGGTTATAATTCCGCTTCTTTCAAAGAATTTTTCTCCAAGTACTGGATCCATTTAAACCCAGTCTTCCACAGTTATAGCCTAGTGATGTTTCGTTTAATCTACATAACTAAGATACTAAGTCATAGTGGGAGATTCATTGGATACAATGAATATTCTTTTTTTTTTTTTAGTTTTATATCTATTTATTAAGAATACTTCTTAAGCTTTAACACGTTTGATCAAGGAGGTCTTTACTTAGAAAAACTAGGTTCTCGTTTTTCTATTTGTCTGACGTTGTTATAAAACAGTGATATGTGCTCTTTGTGTGCGGGGTTTTGTCCCCACTTTCACGATCATACTTCCCTGACCTTCCGTCTAGACCAGTTTAACCTGTTATAAGTCATGCGCCCCATTACAGCATCTTATGAAGCCTCGCCCTCCCTCCTTATCTTCTAGTTCGCGAAATTTGCCAGAAATGAGAAAATAAACGATAAAATTATGTTTTCAGAAGATGTTATTTACACCACGTGACTAAGTTTTGGTATTTACCTCACGTGAACAATGTTCTATTGTATACAAATACTTTACGTTCTGTTCATTATGTAGTGTTCATGATGATTCGCTTTCAACAATATCTGCATGTCTTGCACTCCTAATCTGGGTGGATCTCGCACTCCTAGGGGATGCGTGCACCCCTGGTTAAGATAAGAAGCACTGGTCTAGACTGTTCCGAATGTGGGGATGTTCCCAATCTGGTTTTGTTTTGTTAAGCCGGAAGTAAGGTGTGTGTGTGGGATGGACTCCTAATATTACAATCTATTGCGCTTGGAATGGACTATAAAGACATGGAATCAGATGATACTGACCTGTGGGCAGAAACACTGACCAATGAAATTCTTAAAATAGCAATAAAATATATACCAAATAAAAATATTCCACAGCACCTAAAACCAATAAATAACATTAATAAGAAAAAAAAACTCAGTGGAATAAAGAACCAGTTGCCTGGTGGAATAAAAGCTGTGCACAAATTCATGAGAGAAGAAAATGGGCCTTACAAAAATATAGAAATAACATAACAGAAGAAAACTGTGATGAGTATAAACATATTAGGAATGAATCTAACAGAATAATATTTAAAGCCTAAGAAACTAACTGGAAGGAGTTTTGTTAGTCACTTAAACCTAGCACTCAAATTAAAGAAATATGGAAAAAGCTTAAGGCAATCAAAGGGAACAATAAGAAAACAATAATGCCAACAATCAAACTACCAAAGAGAGCAGAAACAGATAAAGAAAAAGCTAATGCCCTTGCTGAGTGTTTCTATAAAGTCAGTGCAAAAAGTAGTCTTGGACAGGAAGAGAATGAGAGAAGAGAAAGACATAGGATACAGTTTTCAAAGGAACTACCAGACCAGATAGATGAAACAAACTATTTAGATGCTGATATAGCAGAGGAAGAAGTAACTAGTGCAATAAATGAGAAATCTAATACTGCCTCAGGGCATGATATACTTAGTTATGAAATCCTTAAGAAAGTACCTAAAAAAACTATAAACATAATAACTTCCCTTTATAACAAAATCTGGAGCTTAGGAAAGATACCAAAAGCATGGAAAGTAGCTATGATAGTTCCCATCCTAAAACTCAATAAGGAAGCCCATGAAGTAAGTTCATATAGGCCTATCTCCTTAACATCACAACTAGGTAAAATACTGGAAACTGTTGTTAACAAAAGAGTTAAATTCTACCTGGAAAAAAATCAGTTATATAGCCCAAAACAGTCAGGGTTTAGAGCAGACAGAAGTACAGTAGACCAGCTTGTAAGATTAGAAAATGATGTAAAGCTAGGGTTCAAGAGGAAAGAGAAAACAGTGGCAGTCTTTTTGGAGGTCGCTAGAGCATATGATGAATACTGGAGAGATGGAGCTCTTTACAAAATGAAAAAGATTGGCATTACTGGTAAAACCTATAGGTATCTAGAAAACTTTTTACAGGACAGGTATTTTGCTGTACAGGTGAACAATGATATGTCAGAAATATATGAACAACAGAATGGGATTCCTCATGGATCAGTGATTTCACCTTCAATTTTCACTATAGCTGTAAATGATTTAGCAGATAAATTTAACGACATTAAGAATGCAGTATCACAATTTGCAGATGACTGTGCCATTTGGCGATCTGGAAAAAACTTGGACCATGTTTACACAAAACTTCAAAAACAAATAGACAAAGTTTCAGAGTGGATGAAAAGTTGGGGCTTCCAAATTAATGTAAACAAAACAGTAGGTATGATATTCAGCAAAGGAAATGTTTAAAAAAAAAATCAAAATAACCATTAAAGGACAGAAAATGTGTACCTCCTCAACAACAAGATTTCTGGGCATAACTTTAGATAACAACTAAATTAGAATAAACATATAGACAATTTAGTAGAAAGCTGTAGGGGACCCCTAAATATACTAAGGATAGTAAAAGGTAATGGATGGGGGCCAGCAATAAAATAATGCTTATGTTCTACAAGTCTTTCATCAGGGGGAAACTGGATTATGCCAGCATAGTCTATGACTCAGCTGCAGCTTCTAACAAAGCAAAACTAGACAGAATTCAAAATGCAGCCATGAGAACCATTACAGGTGCATTTATATCAACACCAGAAGAAGCACTCGAAGTAGCTCTTGGCATACCGCCCCTTGGTCTAAGACGGAAAGAACTAAGATTAAATTATTGGAGTAAAGTAGCACAAGAAGTGACCCACCCAGCACATAAAGCATTTGTCAAAAACCAACCAAGTATATGGGACGTCCCCTTAAACAAAGATAGATATCCAACAGGGTGGAGACCTATAGAAGATCTAATGCAGTTCAAAGAACTGTCAAACACAATTAAAAATAGTAATAAATATAGAAGCAAAATACCACCCTGGGAACTAAAAACGCCAATAATAGACTACTCACTTACTGAAAAGATCAAACAAAACATAGAAGATAAGGAAGCCAAAATGATATGTAGAAAGTTCATAGATCAACTAAAAAAACAAAGTCTGGCCGTCTACACTGATGGATCCAAGGGTGATAGTGTGCAACTAGGTGCAGGAGTAGTAATACCACAGTGGGGAATTAAAACGAGCTACAGTGTAACTGAAGGGGCTTCGATTTTTACCACAGAGATAGTAGCAATTCTAAAACTTTTAGAAATAATCGAAGATAACCCACCAGAAGAGGTTACGATATTTACAGACTCACTATCATCACTACAAGCACTAGAACACTGTCACAGCGTTATTTCGCAGTGCATTTAATGTCGTGTGTTCGGCGAAAAAACCAGTCGGGAGAGGCCGAGGTTAGCCGAACTGGTGGGTCATATGACTACCGGAAGTCGGGGGAAAAGGCGCAAAATTAGTCAGTGAGAAGTTAGCCTTTGATCAAGGAAGGACGGTTTTCCCTTATTCCAGCGAGATCGCTGTGGGATATATATTGTACACTGTAACTGAGTGCCTGCCATGTTTTCGGACCTTGGTGATAATTACGTTGTTAAGTCTAAAGCAGTGAAGGGTCTACATCGTATTGTCTACAGGCCGTAGTTTGATAAGATGTCGATGATTTTGAGTGTGTCATTGTCATAGTTGTGCCGCTCAGGTGAGCGATATTTATAGCAGCTATTTGGGGTATAGTTCGTACCTTTATGTAAGGAGGTGATAGTATAAGCTGCTAAAGCAGGTTTACATTGTTTTCTCATTATTGTATTTGATGCGTTTGATGGCCGTGTGAGGCCTTGTTGTGTGTGTATATTATTAAAGAGAAGTACCTGTTGAAGGTGTTTATTACTTTTGTCAGCCAGTGTTGCGTGGTCACCCTTGGGAGGGTGAGCCTATATTTGTTATTATAAACCCACACAGCAGTGGTGTAACCCGTGGAGTGTTCTCCGTGATAACTGGTTCCTGACAAGCGCCCAGGTAAATGTAGCCGGCCAGACATAAAGGAAGAAATTCTAGCAATTAATACATCACTAGGGAACAGAGGACGTAGTTTGAGGCTAGTGTGGGTTCCAGCACACATAGGTATAGCTGGTAACGAGTTGGCAGACCAGAACGCCAAGAATGGAAGAATAAGTAAAAACAATATAAGAGCAGGACTGGGAAGGTCGGAGATCAAGAGCCAAGTGAAGCTAATTATAAACGAGGAATGGAAGAAAACATGGAAAAACAGTAGAAAAGGCAGACGCGTTCAAACTGCTGAAAAAACCAACAAGCACGTGCCAGGTCAGAGAAGAATTAAAGATACCATCGAACAAAAAACTGTGGCGTCTCCGTCTCGGTGCAGCATACTTTATGATAGAGGAACCACACTGCCAAGAATGTCAGGAAGAGAATGACATAGACCACTACCTGATCCACTGTAAAAAATTACGAGCAACAAAGGCTTGAATTAAAAACTTTACTATAGAAATCACAATATAGACATGGCAGGTGACAAGGTTTTAAGTATAGATGCCCCAAGAGATGCCCAATCAATACTTGAAAGATATATACATAAAACAAAGGAAAACATATAAGGTTAGTACTTCAGAAAAGACATTCAACCAAATAGAAATTAAGCAACAAGAACTAACGAATCATTTTTTTTTTTTAAAGGAAAAAAAATTACTAACTACTCATAGGACAAGGAAAGACAACGAGGTTTACAAAAAGACAACAACAACTCAAAAAGAACAAATACTAATACAAATTAAAACCAAGTGTAAAGGACAATAGTTATCTACAAACAATACAAAAGAGAAAATAAAGTGGGCAAATACTAATATAAATTAAAATCAGCAACTGCAAAAGACAATAGTTATTTAAATTGAATACAAAATTAGTAAATAAAATGACACTAAATACCCCAATTATAACCAATTTTCAGGTTGAACAGGGTAGACCAAGATGGAACGAAAAGATGCAATAACGGTCAGCTGTTAAGTGCCCGCTCTCCACCCATCACCTTTTCAAAACAACAACAACATTACGCTTGGCGTGGGTGTTTATAGATCTGGCGCATCATCAAAGAGCTGCCTGTGATCTATGAGTCGATTGTATAGTAGGGGTTCCGGTCAATGCGTAATGTCCTCATTATCAAAGACAACTGAGTTTAGGTAACTTGCTAACCAGCATTACTCAGCCGGCAGGAATTTTTAAGATAGGTAAGTTTATATCTAGCAAGAAAAACAAGATTTATCACCAATGAGTGACCGTAAAATATTGCCCCTCGGGTAATGATTCAAAAGATATGTGGAGGGTCCACTCCGACATCGTGGATTCTTTTGCAAGGGGGCTAATGTAAACCCCGCAAAGAAAAAGAAGAAAACGAGAAAGAATGATGGGCAAAAGTAGGTTTCGAAAAAGACAGAAATAAAAAACTAATGATCTAATTTCATTTCGTGACATTGCCTATGTAAATTATGTCATCATCTCTTCATCTGTAATTATGCGTGGTACCAGACTTTGCTACCCAGCTGCAAATGAGTACCGGACTCTGCTCTTGAGTTAAGGAAGGAAAAGGCAGCAAGAAAGGGAACAGGTCACCCCCATCTCTTGATGCTGGACCTAGTACAGTGAAGTCTCTAACACTTCACTCCCCTACGACAGTATCTGCTATGGGCCTGCCTTTTACCAGACTCTGCTCTTGAGTTAAGGAAAGCAAAGGTAGCAAGAAAGGGAACAGGTCATCACACCACATAAAGCTGAGACCTAGTACAGTATATTGAAATCTCTAACACTTTACTCCTATCAGGCAGACTCTGCTATGAGAATACCTTTGCCGTTAACTTTTTACCATTCATCGGATGTTATTTTACGTGTTGATATGTTTATACATTATATAGGTAACTTCATGCTACATTTATCTTTAGACTAGTAAATTATAGTGACCTCCCCCTTGGAGCGAAAGACCGTAATATTTACACAGACTTAATTTACTAGGGGAGATCACTCTCTAATTTACTTGTCTAAAGGTAAAGATTACACAATCATCATTATTATCATTATTAATGGCCTTGTAAATTTTGTCCAAGCACACTATTTAGTCATTTACTACGTAAACCTAAATTTAATAAACCTGTTTTGGGTTTCTTTTTTTTTTTTTTAACTTGTTTTATAAAAAAATGCAGGGACTTGAGTTTTTGGACTTCAGATCAGACCCGTATGAACCGCCCACTGACACATGGTCTATTGTGAGTTTCTTGTTCTTATTTCTGTCTTTCTTTTTAAATGGCGTATAAACAGATAGAAGAGAGGACAGACGGACTGCCTTGTAATGCTATCAGCAGGTTTCCTCAATGTGTGTCCTATCCATTGCCAGCGTCTTCTTCTCATCTCTTGTTCCACTGGCACTTGTCTGGTCCTTGTCGTCAATTCCACATTTGTGACTTTGTCATACCATTTCAATCCTTCTATTCTACGCAAGCACCCATTTTTGAAAGTCTGTAGCATTTTGGTTGTTGTTTTTGTTGTTTTCCATGTTTCAGAGCCATACAATAGGACTGACTTGACATTTCAGTTGAAGATTCTTATTTTCGTGTTGGACTAGATTTCTCTTGTTCTCCATATGTTTCCCAACGCAATGAAAGTCCTCTTGCTTTTTGTATTCTTAATTTGATATCACTGTCTGTCCCTCCAACGTTGTCTATATTAATGCCAAGATATGTGTACGATTCAACATCTTTTAGTGGTGTTTCTTCAAGTTCAACCTTGTTATCATTTCTTGCATTTATTCTCATTATCTACGTCTTTTCCCGGTGTATTTTCAGACCATCTTGTTGTGACCTCTCATCGACTATTTTTATTTTGTCTTTCATCAGATTATGGTTATGCTACAGAAGAGCCAAGTCACCTGCAAAATTTAGGTCATCAAACTGTTTAGTCAGATTTCACTGAATTCCATTTCTATTGTGTGATGTCGATGTTTTCATAACCCAATCTATTGTTAGTAAGAAAAGAAATGGAAACAAGAGGCATCCCTGTTGCATTTTCGTTGTTATCCCAAACGGTCCTGTAAGGTGCCCTTGATGGAGAACTCTGCATTTCATGTCGCCATAGGTCTTCCTTATTAAGTTAATGATCTTCATGGGAACTCCATAATGCCTCATCAATTTCCAGAGTGATTCTCTGTCAACACTATCACATGCCTTTTCATAGTCCACAAATCAGATGTTTAGCGGTGAATTCCACTCCAGACTCTGTTCAACTGTTATTCTCAATGTGGCTATCTGGTCTGAACATGATCTGTTTTGTCGAAAACCTGCTTGTTCATCTCTCAGTTGCTTGTCTGTGGACTCGTTTAATCTCTCAATGATGATTCTGTTTAATACTTTTCGTATCACTGATAGTAACATTATTCCTCTATAATTTGTGCCCTCTTGTAAATTTCTTTTCTTTAAGCACCCTGACCAGATAACTTTCTTTCCATTCTGCTGGCATTTCTTCTCTCGCCCAGATTGTACCAAGTAGTTTGTATAATATCTCTGTAGAGGTATCAATATTTGCTTTGATGGCTTCTGCTGGAATGCCATTTGGACCAGCTGCTTTTCCATCTTTCAGAAGCTTCGTGGCTTTCTTTATTTCTTCTCTACTTGGCCGTTCACAGCTGATTTGTAGCTCCTCTTCTGCTGGCTGAATGTCAGGAGGATTTTTTGGAGCTGGTCTATTGAGAAGTTCCTCAAAATGTTCTGTCCATCTCTTCATTTGTTCTTGTATACTGCAATTTTGCATTCTTATTTTTGATAAGGCCATTTGCTTGCTTATATTTCCCAGTTAGCTTCTTTGTGTTGTAGTACAGGTCCCTCATATTTTCTTTGGCTGCATCTTCTGCATCTCTTGCCAACTCTTCAATATACTTTTTCTAGTCTGTTTTGATGTTTCTTCTTACTTCTTTGTTTGTTTCTATGTACACTTCATGAGCCTTGGCATTGGAGCTTCAGGTTTTGCTTCTGTTTAAATCTGCTTTCTTGTTTTTCCTGTATTCTATCTTATATTTAACTTATTTTTTTAAAATAAAAATGCAAGGGCTTGAGTTTTTGGACTTCAGATCAGACCTGTTTGAACCGCCCAGTGACACATTGTCTATTGTGAGTTTCTTGTTCTTATTTTTTTCTTTCTTTCTTCCTTTCTTTCTTAACATACGTATAAGCAGACAGGAGGGGACAGACGGACACGTAGACAGACAGGTATAATAACAACAACTAGTTCCGCGTGCCCTGACATCTGAGTTATTTGTACGCCTACATTATGACATTAAATACAGATAATTTGTTTCTAATTCTTGTTTTATATCTTAGTCATATTTGCTTAACTAATGTTAATAAACATACGTGTATATGCCTGTGCTATATATATATATATATATATATATATATATATATATATATATATATATATATATATATATATATATATATATATATATATATATATATATATATATATAGACATATAGATATATATATATACACACACACATTTCAGAATCTTTATTCGCCAAAAAATACATTGATATGTACTGACATGATATAATAAAATACAACATGTCATGTAGGAGAATCATTAGAATTTACATAAAGTAAATTTACATAAATTCATACAGCGTTAATGAGGACTGTTACCACAAAACACATTTTGTGTAACGCTATGTTACATACATACATACATACATACATACATACATACATACATACATACATACATACATACATACATACATACATACATACATACATACATACATACATACATACATACATACATACATACATACATACATACATACATACATACACACACATACATACATACATACATACACACACACATATACATACATACATACATACACACATACACACACATACATACATACATACATACATACATACATACATACATACATACATACATACATACATACATACACACACATACACACACATACATACATACATACATACATAACTGACCCTGCTCTAATGCTGTCCCCAGGTAAGCAACGCAGCCACTGTAATCATGATTAAGAAAGAATTTATCCTGAAGTATCTACGGAAAGAGTGGTAGAGTGCAGTGCACTACGAGGTCACGTGAAGTTCGTACGTCTATGCGAGACGGTGACCACATTGGACACAGACATTGCAGACAGAAGCAGTTAAATAACCTGCTGAATAAATTAGTATTTTATTTGGTTTATTTTCACGCATAGAAGTTTCACGTATGGGAAGACAAAGACATCGAACCACATTCGGTCTTGTGCGGCTGTGTATATTATAATATAGTATAGCACACCAAGCATAGTACATAACTGAACAGAATAATAGTACGGTACAGTATATTTCAGTAAAGTGTAGTATGGTACAGTACAGAGCAGTACAGTACGGTCTAGCATGCTGTTATAGTTCAGTATAGTGCAGTACAGTACAATACAGTAACGTGTAGTGTACTTTGGTACGGCACACCACAACATAGCAAAGAATAGTAAAGCGTTGTATAGAATATGGTCATGTTCTCAGTGTGGTCTAAATAAGTAATTTACTTTACTGTGCATTACAATATATGGTACATTGTGATAAGGAATTGTATAGTTAGGTACATCATATTATGAAACCATACATAACAGTATAGTATACCGTGTCATGTCATGTAATTTCTTCAGACAGAGCCGTACTTTACGTCACATTGCATTTGGTTGGCGGCCAATAGCACGGCGTCCAACGTATAGGACTTTATAAAAAGGTTTCAGACTGGTTGAGCTATATTTATTGCTAAATATGGCTGGTTCTGTCCTTGACACAGACACTTTCTTGACATCAGTTCTTCGAATGCGAGTATGCATGCTTGTGTGTAGCATGGTTGTTGATCTGCTTTCATGTGCTCTGAGCGTTTGGTCTTAAAAATCGTGCAAACTGACTGACGGACAAATCTACGCTAAAATAATTTCACTGACATCACGAATTACAGGATACAGAATATGTGTTTGTGTGTATGTGTGCGTGCGCGTTATATTTTAAAGTATCTTCTACATATTTTATAAATATTTATCGTTAACGTACGATTTACACGTGTTTCTAAATAAAGATTTTGACAGTTATTCTAGAGGTCTTGGTGTTTGAGTGTTTGTTTATTGTGAGTGATCCATGATGACAAAGCTGAATGTGATCTGGAAAAGTAACATCAGTTTTCCTGTGAAGATCAAATTATAAAAATCACTTGTATTATCTATTCTCTTGTATGGGTGTGGGGGCTGGACACCCACTGCAGATACGGAGCGAAGGATTCAGGCTTTCGAGTATAAATGTTATAGAAGAATTTTGCGCATTTGCTATAAAGAGCACAAAACAAATGTCTATGTTAGAGAGAAAATAAACACGCAAGCAGGCCAACAAGAACCACTTTTGTCAGTAGTGAAACGTCGAAAGCTTGCCTGGTTTGGGCATGTAACTCGTCATGACTCCCTTTCGAAAACGATCCTCCAGGGAACAGTCGAAGGTAAACGGAGAAGAGGAAGGCAAAGAAAATTCTGGGCTGATAACATCAAAGAATGGGCAGGGCAAAGTTTTTCCACACTTGTACGCATTGCTGAGGACAGAGAGCAGTGGAGGGCCATGTCTGCTGATGATTCCACAATGGCACCCCTTCGACCCATGACGGGTTACGGGTTGAGATGATGATGATGATCCATGATAAGTGGGTGACAGTTAGTGAAACAGCCGCTTTATCTGTTTATTGTGATCGTATGAGTTCTTGCATAAGCACGTAGACGCGCTTGTAGACAGGCAAGGAGATTGCAGGTAGACGCGCACGTAGACAGGCGAGAAGATTGCAGGTAGACGCGCATATAGACAGGCAAGGATATTACAAGTAGACTCGCGTGTAGACAGGCAAGGAGATTGCAGGTAGACACGCATGTAGACAGACAAGCAAGGCGGTTACAGGTAGACGCGCATGAAGACAGGCAAGGAGATAGCAGATAAACGCGCATGTAGACAGGCAAGGAGACTGTAGGAAACAGACCGGCAGCACAGAGACATACGAACAGAGAAACAGATATGCATGGGCCTAATCTAGCATGGAGTAACGGTTAGACGTCACATATAAGACGTCACACAGACAAATAGATTGAGGGGCAGTCTGATACAGACAGACAAGGAGAGACAGTCATGGACGCAGTGAAGCAGGAAGTCCGATGTAGACATCAGATAGACTATTCATAGAATGACAAATAGATTGACAGACGAGTAGACAGAAAGAGAAAGAAATAAATAGACAGAAAGTGAAACAGTTTTTTTTTAAATAGGAGTTTAGCCTCGTTTTGGCGTGACGCTCCCCGTTCAACCTAGACATAATGTCCGTCGGTTATGTTAGGGCGCATGTCCAAACATAAAAGACCTTGTAGTCTAGTAACAGATTATGACAACAGTTGTGATAGCAACAGTGAATTCAGTTTTTATTGCAACAGTGAATTAACATTGAATGCGCAAGTGTGGAGATATATGAAGTAGTGGACCAAATAATGCATGTTTTAATGATTGTTGCAGTAATGATTATGAAGACGCCATGCCGGCTGATTATGGTCAATACAATGACTAACACGCTAACTAAAGCGCACAAGATAAAACAAAGGAAAAAAAACGTCTTTACGACTAATGTCTTGTCACCGGTTGCGTGATCACGTGCACTTTTCGGGTCACAACGCACTGTTTATAAAGACTCGATCCAGATAAAGCATCCACAGAGATCGGGCATCCATCTAGTACAGTGCTTAACTGCTTACATTGTTGGTAGTGTTTACAGTAAGTCATGGCCAGTGTGTGGACTGCCTTCTTCATCGGGTTTGGCATCATTGCTATAGGTACTTCATTGTGGCTTCTGCGTTGTTATCGTTTTTATTTTTGCTGTTGTTGGTCTGTGTGGTTGGGGGAGGGGGGTAAGTCGGAGATGAAGATGGAAGAAAATTATCACATGACCTATTTTCATCTGAGAAGTTATAAATAAAAATAAGTATCATCGTCATCATTTTCCTTTGCGTTCCCTTCGGAGCATGGAGCAACGGCTGCAAGAGCTCCTGAAGGAAGCCTGCACCAAGCAGTAACATACGCTTGCAGCAGTGGTCTCTGTGGTAATGTGTTTTAAAAGATGTAGTTGCCAGTTCCATGCACAACCTCATCGTGATCGCTTTCTACGACGGGCCAGATGATGTCCTATTTTGTCTATGTTGTCTTCAGAAACGTCAGGGGTTCGATTCCTAGTAGAGGGAATATAATTTCAGTAAATTTTTTTTCAGAACCAGTGGTCATAATGATGTCATACTCCCCCCTTGTCTCCTGGGTAGTGAGATCGGATACCTAGCCTTCTTGGATCAAGGCGAAAAAAAGGAGGTCCCGTGTGCAAGTCGCGCACGTTAAAAATCCCACGGTAGTTGGAAATTGTAAAGAGTAGGCCATAAGGCAGCTGCCCCGGTAAAATTTAAAAATTAGAAACCTACCCACGAAAAAAATATTAATATAATGTGTGATTCCTATGTACACAAATAGGATTCTCGCCGGTGCTACGGAGTTCGTGCACTGTGCTGAGATCCTCCTTGTGTGATCTAAGGGAGGAGATCGGAGCACTGATGAAGTTGTCCATCTGCAATGGATAGTCCTTCAAACCAAACCAAACCAAACCAAACCAAACCAGGTGAATTACACGGAATAATTTTAAGTAGACTTAATACATTGTCTCCGTCCTGTTTCCGGGTGATGACAACGGAATAATAGGACGACTGTACCCTCGGGCATGTCGTACACGGCGACTAAAATGAGGTGCTAAATGGTGCTGGAAAACTCATTACGTGAAACAAATTGTTACAGAAATAACCACTACAAGAGTACACGACTGATGATGTGGCAGGTTTACCTGTAATATTGGCTCCCTACGCCAATGATGAACAAACAGGGAAGTAATGCTGGTGATAAATATTTTAGGGAATGCTGAGGTCAACAATTTTACCACAAAAATAAGAATATTCAACTCAAGTCAATCCTATTGTATGGCTGTGAAACATGGACAACAGAAGTTAAAAATTAAAAGACTTTCAAACACGGGTGCTCGTGAATAGTAGAGTTAAAATAGTTAAAAACAGAATTGCCAAGGCAGCTTTTTCCCCAAGAACTAGACAAATAGCAGTAGTGGTATTAGTAGTAATGGTAGTAGTAGTGGTAGTGGTAGCAGTGGTGGTGGTAGTAGCAGCAGAAGCAGTAACAGAAGCCTTAGTAGTAGCAGTATCAGAAGTAGTAGTAGTAGTAGTAGTAGCAGTAGTAGTAGTAGTAGTAGTAGTAGCAGTAGTAGTAGTAGTAGTAGTAGTAGTAGCGGTAGTAGTAGTAGCGGTAGTAGTAGTAGCAGTAGTAGTAGTAGTAGCAGTAGTAGTAGTAGCAGTGGTAGCAGTAGTAGTAGTAGTAGTAGTAGTACGGATAATTGTAAGAACAAAAAAGTAAGTTTGGTAGTCATAATTTTTCTTGTATCTACATATTAATTAGCAGTGTGAGGTCTATTAACAGTGGTAGTGGTGGTTTAAAAAGTTGTAGTAGTTGTTGTAGCAACGGTTCATTCTTTTATTAAAAATCAGCTCCCTGTGAACCGCAGGCCTTCAAAAGATATACTTCAAGCTACCTGTCCTGTACCATCCGTTCAAGGTTTTTCCGTGTCTTCTTTAACCTCTTCATTTGTGTGTCTTTCTCTTCTCTGTGTGTTTTTTGGTTATCTTTTTCTCTTACACTGGGGATTTCAGAGCAAAGGCTGCCTTGTGATTCACTGATTGATAAACCTTCAGCTACCACAAGACGAATTTTCTTTCAAGGCAAGTCCTCCTGTAGCGTGACATCATCTCGATGGGTTTTTATGTCTTCCTCATAATTTTCATTTCTGTCTCCGGTTTTCTTCTCTGTGGGTTTTTCTGATTACGTCTGCTTCTCTTACACTAGGTATGCCAGAGAAAGAACTGCCAGGTAATGTTGTCAACAGGTTACTTAATGTGTGTCCTATCCATCTCCATAGTCTTCTTCTCATCTCTTGTTCCACTGACAATTGTCTGGTTCTTGTCATCAGATCCACATTAGTGACATCGTCCAAGCAGTTAAATAGAAATTTAACTAAATTGCATCCAATAAGGTCTGAAAAGTAAAGTACTTGTCATTGGTTTTCACTTTCTTCTCCACGTCTCATTTCTGTAGCACTCGGAGTCGCGACTACCTCAAAATCCCAACTCCTAAGAAATTATAATTCAATCATTTATTCATTACAGATCAATTTCCTGTGAAGTATAGATCTTTAACAAATTCGCACCAGAGTAAACCAAAGTTTTCTTTTATTTTAAAATAAAATTTTTGCCTCGTTTTGGCGAGGCGCGTCCCGTTCAACCCAATCGGTTATATTAGGGCGCATGTCCAAATATAAAAGACTTTTAACCAAAGTCTACTAGTTCCTAAAACACTACAATGTAAAGAGATGTATTAAAGAACATGGGAAAGGCTACACCATATACACGATGTACATATACTGTTCAAAAAAAGAAACGCATAGCTACTGAAGGCACACACATAGCCATAATTTTGACATTCAATAACTTTTTAAATTTAATGAGTTAATTGTTTAAATTGCACACAAGAATACCTTAGGGCTCAACCAATCAATTAACAATTGTTTTGCATCTGGGTCACGAGAGTTTTTTGGCGTACGGGCTTTCCCGTTAGAATGGTGTGTGGCCTCCTCTTGCATCGATCAGCGACTGGCATCTCCTGGGCATGGATGCGATCAGACGTCTGATGTTGGCCTGTGGGATGGCTGCCCACTCTTCCTGGAGTGCTTGGAACAGATCACGACGATTGGCTGGAGCAACGTCTCGGCGACAAACACGTCTATGCAGCTCATCCCACAGGTGTTCAATCGGACTCATGTCTGGAGACAGGAATGGCCAGGGAAGGGTGAGAATATTGTTGGCAGTCAGGAACTGCGTGGTCAACCGTGCACAATGGGGGCTAGCGTTGTCCTGTTGAAACACAGACCTTTGGGCAGCCAAAAGTGGAAGGACATGGTGGTCAAAGAATTTCATTGACGTAACGTTGCGCTTTCAAGCCTCCTTCAATGTGCACCAATTGACTCCTTCCGTTGTAACTGAGCATTCCCCACACCATTGCACCTCTACCACCGTGTGGCGGAGCTTCATCAACGCAATTTTGGGCAAAACGTTCATTTCGCCTACGGTAGACCCTACGCCGTCTATCATGACGCTGCAACAAAAAGACACATTCGTCACTAAACCAGACACGTCTCCATTGATAGTCAGCTGCCCAGGGACGATGCTGGTTGGCCCAAAGAAGTCGATTTTGGCGATGGCGGCGCGTAAGGACAGGTCCTCGGTGAGGTCGTTGTGCCCAAAGTCCAGCGTCATGCAGTCTATTCCGGACAGTTTGATCAGACACATGACGTCCTGCAGGCAATAACTGGGCAGTTGAGGAAGCTGTTGTAAACCTGTCTCTGAGGTGACGAAGCCGAATAAAGCGATCCTCCGCTGCTGTTGTCACTCTGGGTTGTCCACTGCGATGCCGGTCTTCAACTGAGCCAGTGGCTTGGAACCGGTGCCAAAGTCGACTGATGGTACTCTGATGCACGTTTAGATGCCTGGCAACCTGACTTTGACTTTCGCCTGCATGCAGTCGGCCAATAGCAATGTTCCTTAAATTT
Source organism: Oreohelix idahoensis (assembly GCA_024509875.1). Classification (NCBI taxonomy): domain Eukaryota; kingdom Metazoa; phylum Mollusca; class Gastropoda; order Stylommatophora; family Oreohelicidae; genus Oreohelix; species Oreohelix idahoensis. Next base: position 250,051 of record JAMPIV010010282.1, read on the forward strand.
ATCGACAGAGACGCCATAAACGTCTGATTGAAAATGAACTGAATTTTTTTGTGTGTAGCGTTATCCTTTTATAGGGTTTCAGTTGCGTAGTCAGTGAATAGTGTTCACCCCAAATTTTGTTGCTTTCACGTGCGCGCAACATGAGCTGTGGTCAAACATTGCGTCATAAACACTATTGACCACTGCGTTGTAACGATTACAAAAACGAACGCAATTCAGGTCAACGCGTGCATTTGACACTGTAAAGAACATTTGAGGCTGGTTTTTATATACCCTAGCACCAAATTTTACTTACAAACTCATAAAAACGCGCCCTCTGATAGCTTTGCGTTTCTTTTTTTTTTTTTGAACAGTATATTTACCGAAACGCCAGAACTAAATGCTAGTGAATGTGCGGTGAACGAGAAAGAAACAATAAATGTTTTTATTATATAGAATAAAGAACACTATATACCCTAACTATATCGCATACAGGGCGAGATCCGGTATTCCATATACAGGATAGACGCCACATTTCTTGTGATTGGACCAACAATCTATCGTTCACAACAAGTCTTCTTATTCTGTACCATCCATTCAGTGTCTTTCCCTGTCTCTTTTTTAAAATCCTTTTTAATCTTCATTACCGTCACCCTTCAGGTCCCCAAGAAACATAGGGTTTGAACAAAAATAGGCCAAGTCTTCTTGTCCTTGTGCCATCAATTGCAGGTCTTACCATGTCTTCCTTACCATTTTTATTACGGTGTCCGGCTCTCTTCTCCGTGTGTTTTTTCAGTCTATGTATCTTTACTCAACTCCGCCTATGCCGATCCCAAGCCCGGATGAAAAAGGAGGAGGGCGGCCTGCATGGAGGCCGTAAGGAGGCAGCCCCTCCACCATGCAAAGGCACAACAGGCCAATCACCTGTTTGCTTTAAACCATGATTACGAGTAACACAAGAGAGAAAACCGGACTGATTCTAAAGGCGACGAACTGAAACGGACTACGGACTACGACTTATGGAACACAAGAAGTATAAATGGGAAGGAAGAGGAGCTGGTGGAAGAGATGAGGAAAGCAAAACTAGAAATCCTGGCTATAACGGAAACAAAGAAAAAAGGACAAGGAGTCATGGATCTCAATGGCAACACGCTGCTCTACAGTGGTGTACCCATATCCGAAAGAGCTAAAGGGGGTGTGGGTTGCATTGTGGCCCAAAATCAAAAAGATAGTATCAAGGGGTGGAACTTTGTCTCAGAGCGCATTATGGTTGTGAAACTAAAAGAAGGAGAAACCATAGTCAACCTGGTCATAGTGTATGGGCCAAATGAGGATGAGAGAGCAGAGGTCAAGGAGGAATTCTTCGAGCTGCTTCAAAGGACAGTGGATGACTGCCTAGATGAAGTTATCATGCTCGGAGATTTTAATGCCAGAGTTGGAAATGACCATGCTAGATGGGGTGGAGTTATCGGAAGATATGGAGAAGATACTCTCAATGACAATGGAAAGCGACTCCTTAGATTCTGCAGTGAGCAGAATCTGATCATTACAAACACAAAGTTCCCCCATAAGCGCATACATGCATACACTAGATGTGAACCAACAAAGAATGAAAAGTCAGTGATCGACTATGCCATTGTTCGGAGAAGCTCATTCAAATATGTCCGAGATGCAAGAGTCTGGAGGGGGCCAGAGATTGGAAGTGATCACTACCTGCTAACAATCAAACGAACAACTGAAAGAGTTGCTCAGCCTAGGAACTGCTCAACATCACGCAAGAAACCAAGTAAACGAGCAGGAGAAATGAGCATTAGGACCTACAAGCTGAGAGAGCCAGAAATTAAGACCAGATATCAGGGGCTTATTGCTGCATTGGTGAGCAACACAGAAGAACAACCTGATGACTTGGAAACCCTCTGGATTAAATTCAAGGATATCATAAAGACAGCTGCTGCAGAAGCATGTGGTGAAGTCCGACTTGGGAACCAGAGAAAGAGGACACCTTGGTGGACAGAGGAAGTCAAAGAGAAAATAAGAGAGAAGAAAATGGCATGGAAACAATACTTAGGAGCTAAAAACACAACAGGACAAATGGAAAAATATAGAGAATATGTGACACTCAGAACAGAAGTAAAGAACAAAGTGCTAGCAGCAAAACAGAAGTCCTGGGAAGAATTTGGAGAAAAGCTAGAAAAAGATGCACAAGAAAACCAGAAATTGTTCTATAAGACCCTAAAGAACATGAGGAAGGAAAAACAATGCCCTCTCAAATTTATAAAGGACAAGCAAGGCAAATTGCTTACTGCCCCGAAGGAAGTAATGGAAAGATGGAAAGAATATTTCTCAGAACTCCTTGATGGTGAGCAAGGTAAAACATCAGAAATGATAACCACTAGCACAGAAGAGGAAACCAATGGTGATGAAGATGACATAAAGATGGAAGAACTGAAGGCAGCACTGGAGAAAATCAAGATGGGCAAAGCAGCAGGGCATGATGGTATAACACCAGAAATGGTTAAGTACATGGGAGCATCAGGCGACCTGTTACTCTTAAGGGTCCTACAGGCAGCATGGTGCAACAAGACCATACCAAAGGATTGGGAGATCGCCATCATAACACCAATTTTCAAAAAGGGTGACAATCGACAGTGTGGAAACCATAGAGGCATATCCCTTCTCAGTGTCCCTGGAAAAATCTACTCTAGAATCCTAGAGCAGAGACTCCGACGCCTAGCTGAGCCACAATTGGATGAGGTCCAGTGCGGATTCCGAGCAAACCGAAGTACTCAAGACCTAATCTTCACACTCAGACAGCTGAGTGAAAAGGCCCTTGAGTATAAGAGTGAGATCCATCTTTGTTTCATAGATCTGAAAAAGGCGTTTGACAGGGTCCCTTGGAGCAAACTTTGGGACTGTTTGGCAAGGAAGAATATTCCAGCACCTCTGATTCATGCTATACAGAGCTTCTACAAGTCTTGCAGAAATTATGTGAGGACAGCAAACCATAAGTCAGAAGAGTTCAGGACCACCACTGGTGTAAGACAAGGTGATATCCTATCACCTTACCTCTTCATACTCCTTATGGACGATGTCATCAAGGCATGTAAGGAGAGAACAAGAAAGTATTCAGTGGGGTACTGGAAGATGAGACAGGTCTATATTTCAGAGCTGGCATTTGCTGATGATGTTGCCCTGATTGCTAAATCAGAGGCACATCTCCAATCCAACCTGCAAGTCTGGAAGGAAGAGCTGGAGAAGAGAGGGATGGTCATAAGCAGCTCTAAAACAAAATCCATGGTGATATCACGAGAAGAAAGAAGACATCAGATTAAGCTGGGAGAACAGGTCCTGGAGCAGGTCGACCACTTTAAATACCTCGGAGCTATTATAGACCGAAAGGGAGGCATCAAAGAAGAGTTGGCCACTCGAAAAGCAGCAGCTGGGAGACTTTTTCAGGCCATAAATCGAGGATTCCTCAGCAAGAGAGAAGTTGGTAAGAAAACAAAGATGGCTGTATACCGCTCCACCAATGTCCCAGTCTTAACATATGGATGCGAGTCATGGGCAATGACTACAACCCATAAAAGCCAGATCCAAACCTCAGAAATGAGATATCTGAGGAAGGTGGTTGAAGTAACAAGAAGAGACATGGTACGCAACCAGAAGATACGTCAAGGCCTAAAATCCTACCCCCTGCAGACCCAAGTAGAACAGTCCCAATTAAGATGGTTTGGCCATGTCTGCAGAATGGGAGAAGATCGGATACCACGACAAGCATGGGAAACAAAGAGCCAAGGATCCAGACCCCGAGGACGACCCAGAGTCCGCTGGGAGGACAACATTAGACAATCTTTGAAGGATCGAGGACTAGAATGGAACCAGGCCAGGAGGAAGACAGCCGATAGGATAGTCTGGCGCTCTCTCTTCCAAACCTCTACACCTCACGGTAGAAGGGGAACGACTAAGTAAGTAAGTAAGTAAGTATCTTTACTCTATCATGAAGATTCCAGAACAACGACTGCCTTGTAATGCTATCGACAGGTTTCCTCAATGTGTGTCCTATCCATCGCCAGCGTCTTCTTCTCACCTCTTGTTCTACTGGCACTTGTCTGGTTCTTGTCATTAGCGATCTTATTAAACCACTTCCCTATCATATATATCGACATGTCACTTCTCTGCCTGTTTTTTTTATTTTTTTTTTTTTTTAGGTCTTCTATATCTCTTACCCCAGGGATTGTAGAACAAAGAATTCCCTTGTATTGCTATCAGCTGGTTACCTCAATGTGTGTCCTACCTAAAGTCAATGTTGTTTTCTAACATCTTGCCCCACTGGTATGACTTTGCTATTTCATACTTAACACAATCGTGGCAATTTGCTTCCATCAACAACAGCGTCATCTGCATCGTTCAAACGAGGATCTTGCATTATTAGTTGCGGAGCGTACGTCGATTTGACCTGTCCGTCGGGATATGAATGCCGATCTAACGGCTGTGGAACACAGTGTTTTAGAACTACATCTGAGCAACCACCAGGTAAGATGTATAACATTCATACAACATTCAGATAAGATGTATACCATTTATACAACTTGCATGTAAGATGTAGAACATTCATATAACCTCCAGGGAAGATGAAGAACATTTCATAGAACCTCCGTGTTCAGAAATGTTTCAGGTAAGATGTATAACATTCATAGTTCTTCTAGGTACAATACAGGTAAAGGTAAAGGATCCCGTTAAACGCCCATTGAGGCATATTGGGAATATGGTATTAGGCCCATATTTTCTTGACCATCGGCACACTAGAAGTGATGTGGCCAGCGTTTCTCTGGTAGCCAGTTCATGAGGCTGGGTCGACCCCGGAGCCGTTTGCGGTCTGAAAAATCCCACCTCAACTGGGGTTCGATCCATGAACCACCGTGCTAGGAAACCAGTGCACTAACCACTGCGCTACCGCGGCTAGGTACGATATAAACCTAAAATATTCATGTAACCTTAAGGTCAGATTTATAATATTTATAAAACCGTCAGATAAGATACATGCACGTAACACATTCATACAACCTCCAGTGAAGATATAGGTGTCTTCCATATTTACTAATTAAATTACTGTCGAAAAAACTCCCTGTGATACTGTTAGCTCTACTGAGTAATTATCATCATCATAATCATCATAATCATAATCATCATGATCATCAACATCATCATCATCATAATCACTCTTCACCTCCACGAGAAGCACAGACCTACAACACCAAGTTCACTGTGCTGTATCGTCCGCCGAAGGCCCTTCAATGTCTTCTTTCTCCCTTTCATTTATTTCTCCATTTCTTTTCTCCACATGTCTCACTTTACCCCTCTTACCTTGGGATTTTAGAACAAGGACTGCCTTGTAATGCTATCAACAGGTTTCCTCAATGTGTGTCATATCCATCGTCAGCACATCTGTTGCACCTCTTGTTCAACTGACAATCATCTGATGAATAAGAGGACAGAACAAGGGTTGCTTTAGTCTTTGCAGATGAAACAGAGATTCGCTATTTCCCTTACTCCCACGGCGCCTAATTTTACCTGTAACTAACTAGTCCTCATTCAACCACAAGTCAATACTCCTATTCTTTATGTCTCCCAGTATTTCAAATATGTCACATTCTACAAGCCCAAATATTTCATTCATTTTCTTTTTTATTCATTTAGAATCAATTTAGACAATGTAACCACCCCCGTAGATGCCCCCTCCCACACATGCAGGAAACCTACACCAAAGCATTCACGTGGTCATGCCGCGAAGGTTTCTGTAGTAATCATCCTATATAGAAAATCCCAGCTTTTTCTGTCAGTACGTAACGCTAAGGGATGCAACTTTTGGTGAAAGTTAGACATTAATTGTATTGTCTCCCTTATAAGTACTCTCCCGAAAATAGTAACACTTACCAAAGAAGAATGCGTAAATGACGGTGTGCACAAAAATATTTATAGAATGTGTGATCGCGTATTAACACACATTGGGAACCTCCCTGCTGCCACGTAGTTCGTGTACTGTGGTGATGCACAGTAGTTTTTTAAAATACTTTTGTTGCCGTTAGGTATTGGTGCTTTTGAATTTAATTCCCGTCTTATGACGGGCTTTTACACTAGTTGTTACATAATGAGATTGCTAACCCCATGGAAATACTCATTTAAGTCACCTCTTGGGGCGTTGCCAACTGGGGCAGTAGTCCAAATCATTCTTTGTCTCATCAGAGATCCTAGAAACTACACAAAACCGAGAAATACTTCTTCCGTTAACTCTCTAATTTAAAAAAAAAAAAAATGTTGCCTCGTTTTGTGGAAGCGCGCTCCCTCCAACCTAGACACATGGACCACTGGTTATATCAGGGCGCATGTCCAAATATAAAAACCTTGTGGTCTGGTTAATGTCCCTCTAAATACATAATCTCGGCTTCATAACAAACTTTTTTCTAGCGTAATTATAACCGAATGTGTGCTGTCTGAAATAAATACCACAATGAAAGCTTATCTCGAATATATAGCCCCCAGCTGTCGTTTCACAAACATACAACAGATTATATTCATGTAATCATAAGAATTGGTGTTTTTGGTTTTAACAAACCACAGAAATAAAATGTCAAAAGTGCTGGCTCTATCAGTGTAACGCAATTTATATTTTCAGTCTTCTAAATTCTTTTATTCCGTGTAGTTCCCGTGGTTCTCCATTGAGACAAAGGGAGAATAGGATTATGAATCCTTCAAGCATGTGCTACATGAGCTACTGCTGCAAGAACAAACACGTTTTAGTGTTGGCCTCCTGCAAGGGGGACTAGCTGTAGCTGTGTCTCCATACTCCCTAGGGAGTGAAAGAGGGAAATGAATATCATATCATTCCGTTATTCAGATACGTCATTAAACTTGCCCTCAAAACTCTACGTGGAAAATTATAACAATAAAAAAAAAGAAGAAAAAAAAAGAAACAGAAAAGAAGTTTATTGGTGTTGTTCATTCCTCAAGACACCAAATGTTACTTGAAGTTTATTGGTGTTGTTCATTCCTCAAGACACCAAATGTTACTTGAAGTTTGACAAACGCTGGTATCGTAAATAAATGTGTGTCAACAACAACAACAACAACAACAAAAATACAACAAGTTAGAGCATCAACCAAAGGCTCAGTCCAAATACAACCAAATGTTTTATTTACAAAATGAATGGTTAATGCTCACGAGATCTCTTCACGCTGTCAATGCAGATCATAACTCATCTACAACCGCATACAGTACTAAATAATGTCCACTTTTTTATTCATCCATACTAATTTATGTATTCCATCATGATCGGCTGTGGTGAAAAGCGACTGTCAGGTTTCTGGTCCTGATCTTATAACGACATATGAAAGCACACATTGTATAATACGAAGGTTCATACATTCTTACCGGCTGTCTGCCCATACGTAATCATACACTTGATATGAGTACCGGTATATTGAATTACAGTGCACTGCACTATTACTTGAGCACCAGACATGGCCGGGTGATGACACTTCATGTCATTCATATTCAGACATCTTACGGAACTGCATATAACTACATATAACTGCTCAGTTATGCTCATCTATGATATGAACATAAAAATGGCTTCAACTTGATATTTTCTATCTCATTCTGCTTACTTTTGCAAGGGCTGGACCGGACCTTCTTTTTTTCAACAAGTCACGACGCGGAATTAAAATTATCTGATACTATTCAAATCGTTATCTCCAGAATTTTACATTTTCCGTAACTAGCTACACTAACGCTGGACTGACATTTTGTTCCACGAGAAGTTACGGAATAACACCTAATGCATACATGCTGACGCAGAAAAATATCACACAAATTGTACATCGTTCACGTCAATTACCTCCCTTCCTCATTTGTTTCCCTTTCTATTCAACAGTTGTTACAAAAGGAAACGAAACGTAAGAAAACAATTTAATTCCTAACTATTGCCTCATTCCATTTCTCTCTCTCTCTCTCTCTCTCTCTCTCTCTCTCTCTCTCTCTCTCTCTCTCTCTCTCTCTCTCGCTCTCTAGTAACTGTTTACCCCACCTCATCTTGATGAACCTATCATTGCACTCATTGCAGCAGTATCTGCTATGAGACTCAAAGCTGCTCACCTCTCGTAAAGTTGTTCGCGCGCACTGGAAAAAAACAAGAGTCCCTGGGTCATTCAGTAGCAGACCGTTTGAATATTTCACGAGTTCTTATAACACACCTCTGAATATGTCTCAAATCACTAATTTACTGTACGAAGAATTCAATTTTTATGTCTTGATGTTTGTTTGTGTGTGTTTTTTTTTAAATATTTATTATTATTATTATTTATTTATTTTTCCATTTTCGTTATTTGTTGTTGTTGTTGTTGTTGTTGTTGTTGTAATTCTTTATTTTGTATTTTTGTTTTCTTTATTTTAAAAACATACTTTAATTATGATGATTATTGCAAATGTAATATTACTTTTATAATGATAAATGCCTTAATAATGCTTAAAGTAAATGTGAGGATGAAAGGATATAGTGTATACATGATGAGAGAGAGAGGAAGGGCAGAATGTCAGACGGGCCTGCGTGCCCAATTCTTAACCCTTTGAAAATAAAGTTCGTTCGTTCGTTCGATTTCTCTCTCTCTCTCTCTCTCTCTCTCTCTCTCTCTCTCTCTCTCTCTCTCTCTCTCTCTCTCTCGTGCTTATAGAAAAGAAAGCAGCCAAAGTACACCACAGAAGCGGGCAAGATAATGTATTCTTAGTCACAATACAGTGATAATCCAAATACATGTATATATTTTTTTATGTCAAACTACATTGATCAATGCATCCATCATTCGGGTGACTGCTGCTTCCTTTAAACACTTGCACTTTGACGGTTAAACTTGCTCTAGTTGTCAAAAGTAGAATATTTACACCGAGTTCCAGTTGTCAAGGGTTGTAATTGTTTGCCCTCGCTTGAATTAGGGTATGTCAATGATTACCTCCCTCAGTCAGCGTCGCATTGCGTGTGTGTCAGACATTTCAATAACACTTTTGTTTTATTGGTGTTGTTCATTCCTCAAGATACCAAATGTTACTTGAAGTTTAACAAACGCTGGTATCGTAAATAATTGTGTGTGAACAAACAAACAAACAAAAAATACAATAAGTTAGAGCATCAACCAAAGGCTCAGTCCAAATACAAACAAATGTTTCATTTACATTACGTTGAAGGCAGAGACCTAATAGTATGTATATCAGTGAAGTTATGTATGTAAGTCAGGAAAACTCTACTACACAGACAACATTTCGGCCATTACTCTGAACAGCACTTGTTTCTTGCACAGGTTGTCCCTTGTACAAGTGTAGCTACAATTGTCCGTTAGGTTACGTCCGAGACGAGAACGGTTGTGAAACTTGTGAATGCGACTACTCGCTATTGCCCGACGTAGGGTCAGGTGAGTAGATAGTAGTAATGGTGGTTAGGATGGTGGTCTGATAATGATTTTTTGGGAATGGTTGTAGCGGCCATAGTGATGGTCGCGATAGTAATGGTAAAAGTGGCGGTGATAATGATAGTGCTGGCGATAAGGGTGATGATGATAGTTGTGATAATGATGCTGTTATCAATGAAGGTGATGATAATGGTAGGAATAATAGCAGTGCTGACGATGGTGCAGCTGTTGATGAGAGTGGCGGTAATGGTGGTGATGACAGTGATGAGGATGAAGGTGATTGATTGTGGTGGTTATGATTATGTAAACGATGTGTGTGATGATTGAGGTGCTATGATTATGTAAACGATGTGTGTGATGATTGAGGTGTTATGATTATGTAAACTATGTGTGTGATGGTTGGGGTAGTGATGATAATGTAGAACAGTAGATGATGCGGGGACAATTCGGTGGGGATAATAATGTAAACGATGATGGTGATGATTGGGGTGGTGACCCTGGTGCTCACAAAGCAGGTGATTGTGATGACTGTGATGATGATAGTGTAGATGATGTTGGTGATGATGATGGTGGTGGTATTGATGATATTGAGCGTCGAGTGACAGGGTAGTTAAAGCGCTTCCTTCTCGAAGCAAAGTTATCGCATTAAAAACCTGGTACCGTCACGCTTCCGTTTACTTGGCGGTAAATAAATACCTGACTCTGCTCCTGTGTTAAGGAAGGCAAAGACAGCGAGGAACGGAACTGGTCACCTAGCCTCATGATGCTGGACCTAGTATAGTGAAGTCTCTAATACTACACTCGCCTACGGAAGTATCTGGTATAGGATTATCTAGAATGTGATTAATATGGTGCTAAGATGTTGTGCAGACGATGGGGTTTGTGTCAGTGTTGATGGTGGTAATGCTACCAATGAGAGTGATGATAAATGTGGTGAGGATAATGCTACAGATAAGTTTGATGAGGATAACGCTACCGGTCAGGGCGATAATGATGATTATAGTGTTTACTGTACTAACGATGATGGCAGTGATGATAGCGGTGATGATAATGTTGACGACGACAGGATGGTAGCATGATGTGATGGTGACGAAGATAAGAATGTGAAGAATTAAATTAATTGTGGGATTTATTTTCAAACTTATGCTAATTTTTATTATTTCAGAAACAGCGTGAGTGAAGACAAGTCGACAAGTTAAAACAATGCGGCATTTAGATAATAGCCGATAAATCAACATCTTGGCATTCGCCGACTTTTCTTCATGTTTGACTTGAGACAATAAAATAATTATAGCAATAATATTTGTTTGTCGTCCATAATATGGCATCAGTACATCAACGGAAAGGGCTTGGGCACAAAGTACAAAAATATGATGAACTTCATACCTCCATACACCAGTAAGCGCATACATACGTTTCTTATATCATTATCATCTGTTGCGTTCCTCACGGAGCATGAAGCCACTTCTGCAGCTGGTCCCCTGTTAGGAAGCTTGCACCGTGTAGTCACATGATGTTGTGGCGGTGGTTTATGTGGCAATTCGTTTAACATGATAAAATTGTCAGCCGCCCATGCACAACCTCATATTACTACGCCATGTTTGAGAGAACTATATTCTGTTTTGGTGTCTCTTCAGAGACACCCTGGAACAACACGGGGGCGTTTCTTATTTCGCTGAACAGTAACTCAGGTTACTGCCTCACAATTGTTGCTTCTATCAATGTATGTACGTATGTATATATGTATGTATGTGTGTGTGTGTGTATATATATATATATATATATATATATATATATATATATATATATATATATATATATATATATATATATATATATATATATATATATATATATATATATATATATATAGAATAGGTCAAAAGTTAAGCCCCATTGGCAACTTATTATATAAATGAAATTAAATGTTCGAATTGGCTGCCATAAACAACAGATTTAAGGTGGCCCCATAACAGATAATTCATAGGCGTTAGATTTGGAGACGTAGGTGGCCATTCAATGGGCCCACGTCGTCCAATCCATTTGCCAGGAAATGTTTCTAGGAAAACTGTACTCCCCAAAAAGCGGCCCCATACCATAATTCGTGGATTATTTTGCACATGTCCTTCCGTTACCCTGTGTGGGTTTTCAATGGCCCAATATCGTGCATTATGTCTGTTGAGTGAACCATTAAGGTGAAACACTGCTTCATCGCTGAACATGGTACGTTTTTCAAGCCGTCTATATAATAAATTGCCTATGGGGCTTGACTTTTGACCAACCTTGTGTGTGTGTGTGTGTGTGTGTCTCTGTCTGTGTGTGTCTCTGTGTGTGTATGTGTATATATATATATATATATATATATATATATATATATATATATATATATATATATATATATATATATATATATATATATATATATATGTTTACGTATGTGTGGGTGTGTGTGTGTTTTTTTTCTTCTACTAAAACATGTAACTATGTTCTTGGTTTTAATATTTTTTTTCCCCAACTTAATACCCAACAAACAATACTTTAACGTCTGCTATCTTCTGTTACCTTGTGTTCATTTCGTGAGAAACTTTCAGCTGTTCTAGTATCTCTGCATTTCTTTCTTTCTTTTTTTTTTTTTGACATATCATCTCTGTAAAAAGTGGAAAAGGAGGACTGTACAATGTCACTGTGTTGATACCAGGCATGCTCCAGTCTACCCAGCGGTACCGTAAATGGGTAACTCACTCTAGTCCTGAGTTAGGGAAGGCAAAGGCAGCTGTAAGAAGTAGTTTCCCTCTAAGGCTCCAGGAGGAGCAGGCCTTTAACTTGGTCAATTCAACCGACGCAGGATGGTGTAAATATGGAGTGAGAGTGTAGAGTGTTATTAACGCGAATGATGGAATGTTCGTATCTTGACCAATCTAAAACACTCATTCACTCATGTCTATAAGGCACCAATGCAGACTGCTGGAATCTTTTCATACAGTTTATTCAGACGCACATACTGGGACAGAACGAATAGATCATAAGTACATGTTGACACATCAATCTTCAGGCATGAATAGTAGATCCCATGTCATGGAACATTCAAATATAATGGGTGGTACAAAACAGCATTCAATGTTGTTATACATTATAGCCGCATCCCCTATCTGACTGAACGCGTCAGTAAAGGCGGATCGGTAAACAACTGAAGAGTTCGATGGACGAACCTTCTTTCCCTTGCTAAGTTCTTAGGTTGCTTATGTTCAATGTTTATATCATACTGTGAAACCACGATAAGGGGTTTTCATATAAATGAGATCTCCATGCCACTGTCCGAATAGTAAGATACACGACCCGTTCTCTGGACAGTGATCTATAATGATGACAGGAATACAAAAAAATGGCCTCCTTCCCTGAGCTTTCGCTCACTCGCCCAGCAGAAAAATAATCATCAGCCAAAGTTGATTCAAAACTTGAATAAGTATAACTTTCCAGAGTTACCATACAGTCCCTTTGTCAGAAGGCTACTTCATGAAGACATAAGCGCTGATGGAACCTGTCATCTACAACAATATCTAGTTAAACGACCAACGATGCACGAAAATACGTTGCTTCATCTAGGTCTAACCATAAGGAGATCGTCAAAAGGGAGTGGATTTACCTTGAGTCCGAATAGTACATAATACAGTACATGAGGAGAGTCTCTAACACTATAATCTGGTAGAAACACAATCTCCTACTGAAGAAATCACTTCATAAATCATTTTCCACTCTAGAAAGGACCAACCCTGGAAATGCGTGACCAGCCATTGTAGGCGGCAATATCGGAACTCATCACGACTCGCCAAGACAACCAATACCTCCGCTAGTGCGGCATAAAGAATATAGTCCTGCCTACCCATACAAAATATACAATATAGGACTGAATCTACTTGCACTAATAATATGTAATACATATGAATTCAGGCCATAAACATTCTAAGAACGATCAATCTATTTTCTGGCTATGACAAATGATGAATGCCAAAATATAAGTATTCCTACGCCCGATCAATATCAAGGGAGATTATCCATATAATCAAACGTATAAATCAAACATGGATTATCTGTCATTTTTACAAAAGAAAGCATTTTCGTACCCAATTAAATACAACAATATATTTTCCATATTAAATAGACATATCGTACATTTGTAATCTGTGCATTCAAAAATATGTATGCAACAGATTACCACACCCCCCGGGGAAAAAAAATGGTACATTTTTTTTTTAAATACATCCAGGAGCAACATACAATAGGCTCACAACGCACGAATAACAATGCACAGATGATAAGCATTCCAAACAAATGTAACGCCTAATGTAAGGCAAAGTCGTCATATAGCACGACCAATGAGAATCTATCTCAGGATTCAGAGAAAATTTTTCTCTGAGTATAAATATCTCCAGAGAGGTGTCACCAACGCATAACACAATACTGGCAACGCCACAATTTGTACAATAGTTCATCTTAGGTATCTTAACATTATGATAACCAAATAAGAAAAATATCAAAAACCTGCGGTGAATATACATCAATGCACCGCTAAGTAGTGATACAGACAATGTACGATATATTACATATAAGTACATACTTTAACATAGGAAAAACTGTAGTAAAGTCAGACATGTTAGAAATCTCAAGATCTGACAGTTAGGTGGAATCATGTGGGCATCTCGATAAGATATCCGCCATCACATTTTCTGAACCACGAATAGCTCGCACCGAAAAATGAAAAGGCTGAAGAGCAATCGCGTATCGCGTTGATCTCGCGCTGTTCAGATTTTTAGTCTGAATAGCTGTAAGAGCTTTCTGGTCAGTCTCCACAATAAAATGCGCGCCAAGAAGAAATCTTTGAAGTTTAAGGATTGACCAGACCATAGCCAATAATTCACGGTCTAGGACCGAGTAATTTCTCTTTGCGGCATTAAGTTTTCGAGAAATATACATCACTGGATGCAGAGTTCCAGAGTACTCTTGCATTAGTGCCGCTCCAATCCCAGTGGATGAAGCGTCACTACGAAGAATAAATGTCTTATCTTTAGTAGGTTACACCAAGATAGGTGAAGTAGAAAACATCGTTTTAACCTTATCCAAAGAGGATTGACATTCTTGAGTCCAATGGACTATATTAGGAGACCCTTTCTTTAACAAAGAAGAAAGAGGTGACATAATTGAGGACAGATTCGGAATGAATCGTCCATAAAATTGTATTAGACCTAAGAGACTTCGCACTTGCTTTTTAGTCTTAGGCATAGAAATTTTAAGATCTTACTTGTATTATGGTCTTCTGTTTTTAGGAAACCATGACCAACCCGGTGACCTAAGAAAGATATTTCGCTAAAACCAATACACGCTTTCGATGGTTTCGCTGTCAGGTTATGCTCGCGTAAGATAGACAATAGTTCATTTATCCCATTATAGTGATCGTTCCAAGCATCACTGAAAAGACAGATGTCATCAAGATATGCAATGACATCTGAGCGATGAGATAGGATTCGACGCATCATGCGTACGAATGTCGCTGGGGCATTCATAAGGCCGAAAGGCATGAAATTCCATTGGAATAGACCCCTAGGCGTCGAAAAAGCAGTAAACGGTTTGGCGTGTTCGGATAGTGGGCCTTGCCAATATCCCTTAGACAAATCGAGTTTAGTAAAGAAATGAGAATTCGATAGTCTAGTAAGTAACTCTTCAAGTAAAGGCATAGGTTCAGCATCAAATTTCGTCACTTGGTTCAATTTGCGATAATCAACGCAAAGACGTATGTTGTTGTCTTTTTTTCGCACGATAACCATCGGTGAAGAATATGCTGATGTGGATGGTTCAATTATTTCCAACTCTATCATTTCATCCAACTCTTTTTCTACCTGTGCTTGAAAATGTATCGGGATAGGATACGGTCTGACTCTTATAGGATTATGGTCAGTAAGAATAATGTCGTGTTCAATGACATTAGTTCGACCAGGAATGTCAGTAAGGACATCCTGAAATTGTTGTAACATAGCAGAAACTTGTTTCTGTTCTCCTGGAGATAATTCGGGAGAAATCGCAACATC
This sequence comes from Oreohelix idahoensis, assembly GCA_024509875.1. Classification (NCBI taxonomy): domain Eukaryota; kingdom Metazoa; phylum Mollusca; class Gastropoda; order Stylommatophora; family Oreohelicidae; genus Oreohelix; species Oreohelix idahoensis. The sequence continues at coordinate 265,566 of JAMPIV010010282.1, forward strand.
TTTCCATGACTCATTAGAATGAAGCGGAATCATTGGAAAAGGGAGATTCACATCTGAGAAACTCGTTTCCTCATCCTGTATTACTGACAGTGATGAGTAATGTCCATGTGGGACTGGTGAATCGTCCGTTGCCTGGAAAACAGGTTGTAAATAATCCGGACGTTCGTGGAATTCCGTGAGCATGTTGATGTGGAAGGTTTTATGCTTCCCATCAATATCGACAATATAGTCGACATCGGAAACTTTTGATATTACATCGTACGGACCTTTCCAAGAAATAAGGAGTCTGTTTTCTCTACAAGGTAGCAGGACCAATACTTTGTCACCTGGACAGAGTTGTCGCAAGCTTCTGGTCTTATTGGCAAATTGCCTTGCCTTCTGTTTCGCAAATTCAGAAGAAGCAGTTGCCAATTTGCATGCTTCAATAATCTTGTGTCTAAGTGCAATGACATATTCATAAGAGGATTTTGTGTCATCGACAATATTATCAGCAGTTATGAGATCATGAAGTAGAGACATAGGACCTCGCGGTTTCGCGCCAAAGACAAGTTCAAAGGGAGAAAATCCTGTATGTTCATTGGCGACCTCTCTGTATGCAAAGAGAGCCGCGGGTAAAACCCTGTCCCAATCCTGAGGATGATCCTCAGTTATCTTACCTAATAGGTTTTTCAGAGTTCTATTAAGACGCTCTACCATGCCATTGGACATAGGATGATAAATACTACTCAGAGATCTTTCTATCTTAAGAGTTGACATCACTTGAGACATGGTATCCGATACGAGTTGGGTACCATGGTCTGACAATATTTCTCCTGGAAATCCCAGACGAGAGAATATAAGCCAAAGAGCATCTGCAATATCAGCAGTAGTTATGCTCTTCAGAGGGATAGCCTCTGGCCAACGTGTGCACATATCAACACACGTCAAGATATATTGGTGTCCTCTAGCAGACTTTGTCTTAAATGGACCAATGATGTCTATCGCCATTTTTTGAAATGGTCGAATTGGAATATCTGCAGCCTGAATAGGTGCAGCATGGCGTGGACCTTTGGATTTAACTTCCTGACATACCCTACAGGATCGACAATAGATCTGTATGTCCTTGTTCACAAACGGCCAAAAGAAAGACGCAAGAACTCTAGATTTAGTACGGGAAAAACCCATATGCCCAGCACACTGAGAATCATGAGCGTGCTGTAAGATTTTAACTCTCATATTTTTGGGCACAAGAATTTGAGAATGAATGGACTTAGCGGAGTCTTGTACCATACGTACAAGTACCCCATTCTTCATCGTAATCCAAGATTTACGATTCGTGTCCTTATTCGGATCACCTTCTTTTGCTAGAGTAAAGAATTTCTTTAGAGTAGGATCATCTTCCTGCTGTTTTATAAAGGAATCATGCGAAATCTCCAAGAGATCACCTTGGTTCTGGTCATCATTATCTCCAGACGGCGAAGATTGCGGCATGTTTAAAGCTTGAGCTCTAGTGACTACAGCATTTGCAGTATGCATATTATCACTTTCCCACTCGGCAATTTGTTGCGGAGTGCATTCTTTCGCACCATGAATGCGACCGACGATAAGATCAGCGATCGGATTCGGCAGAAGACATGCGTGCACATCTCCTGTAAAGAAGGGAGTAGAAATGTGGATAATGGCAGTGGAGTACTTCTCCAATGTGCCACCAAATGTTATGCATTTGATTATTTTGCCAGTGGCTCGAGAAGGATATATGAGTGACTGCCTCACTCCAATGGTTGTGCGCCCGGAATCAAAGAGAATTGAGACCGGAGTACCATCTACTAAACCATTATTTAATTTAAGAGCCCCTCTTCCATCATGCGCGACTGACGCAGGGAGAGCGGGAAGAGGATGACCACAGCTTAAAGTCGAAACTGTGGTTGGCTCGAATAATGTTTTGCATTGGGAACACTGAAATGCTCTGTCAAAATCGAAAGCAGAACATCCCACATTATTAGAGTCTTTCTTATCATTGGTTTGCTTACCGGCTTCATGAAACTCTTGTTGTGCAGAGTTAGCCTGGTAATGAGATTTACCATGTCTTTTGTGTTGTGATCTACCTCGATTATTGTTGCCTCTGTAATTATTATTCCCTCTGTTATAACCCCTGTTTGGGTTTGAGTCATAATGTTCATCATTATAATCATCATGTTCATTATAGTGAGAATCCCTGTAGGATTGATCCCGTTGTGTCCAAGAAGGAACACCCTGGTAATTTCTTTTATTACTTCCTCTACGAAAATTTCTATAGTTATGGCCACCCCTGCATCGAGGACTGTCAACCCGTTTCCAGAATTTAGAAGAAGAACCCTGATTTGGTTGGTTACCTTGGTTTTGATGATTACGCCAATTAACCCTTTTGTCAAATTTATTTTGAGCTCCCTGAAAGTTGTGTGGGTACTTGGGATTGTATTGTGTTGCTGAAGCAACCGGCATACCCTCTTTAATCTTAGTGTTGCTAAGAGTTACGTCCGGGTGTGCCGTAACGTATTGGTCACAATATTCTTGCATTTGTTTTAGTGTTTGTGGCTTACGCTCGTGTAGAAATTCAAGGAAATGTTTATTGATAGAAGACATGACCTTGTCTCTGAGCAACAAATCCATAAGAGCATCATATGTTTTCTCTATTTTGGATAATTCAATCCATCGTTGAAATGTAAGACGTATTTTCCCAATGAATTCTGAGAATTCAACCCCCGTCTCAGGTACCATTCTTTTAAACAACATGCGATAACCTTCCTCTGGTAACTGAAACTTCTTAATCAAGGCTGCCCTAATAACATCATAATTATACTTGTCATCCTCCTCAACCAAACATAGACTAGTGAGAGAATCGCCTGTTAGATTCTCAGATAATTGGTTAACATATTGCGATTTATCAACATTATGAGCCCGACAAGCACGTTAAAACCTCTGAAGCCAGAATGTTATATCATCATTGGCAGAATTGAATGTTGGTACCTTAACTTTGTAAGTAAAGGGTTTACTATTACCACCAGGTTCTTGATTAACATTACTCATATTTGTTAATTTTAATTTCTCTAACTCAAATTCATGTTCTCTTATTGCTTTTCTTTCTTCAGCTTCCCTGTCTAATCTTTTCTGTTCAGTTTCTCTGTCTATTCTTTTTTGTTCAGCCTCAAATCTTTTATTTTCAGCAGCAGCTTCAGCTTCTCTGTCTAATCTTTTTTGTTCAGCAGCAGCAGCAGCAGCTTCTCTGTCTAATCTTTTTTGTTCAGCAGCAGCAGCAGCTTCTAATCTTTTTTCTTCTTTTTGAAGCTTTCTCTCCTCTGCAGCAGCTTTTCTTTCCTCAGCAGCAGCGTTTCTTTCCTCAGCAACAGCTTCTAATCTTTTTTCTTCTATTTGAAGTTTTCTCTCTTCTGCCTTCAATACCATAGAGAATTGAGCAGTTGTCCATTCTTCTAATTCTTTGCCAGTCTTATCAAGGGATTTCCCTTGTGTAATAAAGTAATCTAATGTAGACATCCTGTCTTATTAAATCAGAAACCTGAAAAAGTAAATAAATTACCTTATTTCACTTTCATGGGAGACAAGTCTATACTATAGACTTAGTCTTAGTGAAAAACTTGTATGGTTATTTTGTTTATAATATAACCAATGATAACTTGAGTACCTGTGGAAAACAATAACTGTATATCCCAAACACTGTGGGAGACAAGCCTTACAAAGGTCTTGTATACTTCCTTAATGTAATCAATGATCACTTGAGTACCTGTGGAAAATAATATTTTCTATCCCAATCACTGTGGGAGACAAACCTTACAAAGGTCTTGTACACTTTCTTAGTGTAATCAATGATCATAAGTACTGGTCTGTACTATAATATAAGTGTATTCAACTATACCTCATATATCATATGTCAACTTAAGACATTCACAAAGGACAAACAACAAAAAACCATATGAGAACATTTGCAGAAATCAAATTAAATTAAATAGGACAAATCAAAGAGAATGATCACAGAATCTGTGATGATAACTGCAATAAGATAACAAGACAAATAACGCCACAGTGTATAAATATAAATTGTGTATAGAAATCAAAAATAGAAAAGGGTAGACCAACAAATTACAAACAAATCAAAACAAACTAAAGAACAGAGGAATATTACAAAAACAACAATGCGTACAGTCTTCACAGCTAACACTAATAGCAACAGCTTTCGCAGCAAATTTTCAATCAAGAAAATTGCACCTATAGAAACGCACACATCATACCCTCTATTACGTGGGATACTCTGTTGTGTGACACCGCCCAACCAAAACAACAACCCGCAGAGTACAAACAAATATCACATATAAACATGTAAACATAAATAGCATAAATGCATATAATATTATCAAATAGTATGGCAATGTGATGTGTTGCAGAGAGGGCTTAGCTTTTAATAAAATAGCTTGCAACTTTATTAAATAATAGGTTTGTTTCTAAACTATTACAGTGTTCAATTTTCTTCAAGCACACTAGAAGATCCACCGATGAAATCTATGCGCCTTTATGTCAACAATACTGTAACAGCAAAACAGTTTATGGCCTTCAAAGTATTCAACTGTGTATGTCTCCTTGACATAGACAATGTCTGTACCGCAAAATGTCACCAAGCGCTGACCTGTGAAAGAATGTCAATAATACTGCAATTCTTCTTGAGCAGGCCAAACAATCATTTCTTTGTAACCCTGACTGTTCGCTGAAGAATGTCAACAAGTACTGACCCAGATACTGTATACGCTTGAACAGAACAGGTCAAGCTGACATCGACTGTATAGCTGTCCTACTGGTGTTGATGTGGTCAAACAAACGTTCTTGTAACTGTAAATGACTCTCAATAACAAGACTGCGAAGGCTGGACCCAGGAATCTGGCTCACCACTGTAAAAAGTGGAAAAATGGAGGACTGTACAATGTCACTGTGTTGATACCAGGCATGCTCCAGTCTACCCAGCGGTACTGTAAATGGGTAACTCACTCTAGTCCTGAGTTAGGGAAGGCAAAGGCAGCTGTAAGAAGTAGTTTCCCTCTAAGGCTCCAGGAGGAGCAGGCCTTTAACTTGGTCATTTCAACCGACGCAGGATGGTGTAAATAGGGAGTGAGAGTGTAGAGTGTTATTAACGCGAATGATGGAATGTTCGTATCTTGACCAATCTAAAACACTCATTCACTCATGTCTATAAGGCACCAATGCAGACTGCTTGAATCTTTTCATACAGTTTATTCAGACGCACATACTGGGACAGAACGAATAGATCATAAGTACATGTTGACACATCAATCTTCAGGCATGAATAGTAGATCCCATGTCATGGAACATTCAAATATAATGGGTGGTACAAAACAGCATTCAATGTTGTTATACATTATAGCCGCATCCCCTATCTGACTGAACGCGTCAGTAAAGGCGGATCGGTAAACAACTGAAGAGTTCGATAGACGAACCTTCTTTCCCTTGCTAAGTTCTTAGGTTGCTTATGTTCAATGTTTATATCATACTGTGAAACCACGATAAGGGGTTTTCATATAAATGAGATCTCCATGCCACTGTCCGAATAGTAAGATACACGACCCGTTCTCTGGACAGTGATCTATAATAATGACAGGAATACAAAAAATGGCCTCCTTCCCTGAGCTTTCGCTCACTCGCCCAGCAGAAGAATAATCATCAGCCAAAGTTGATTCAAAACTTGAATAAGTATAACTTTCCAGAGTTACCATACAGTCCCTTTGTCAGAAGGTTACTTCATGAAGACATAAGCACTGATGGAACCTGTCATCTACAACAATATCTAGTTAAACGACCAACGATGCACGAAAATACGTTGCTTCATCTAGGTCTAACCATAAGGAGATCGTCAAAAGGGAGTGGATTTACCTTGAGTCCGAATAGTACATAATACAGTACATGAGGAGAGTCTCTAACACTATAATCTGGTAGAAACACAATCTCCTACTGAAGAAATCACTTCATAAATCATTTTCCACTCTAGAAAGGACCAACCCTGGAAATGCGTGACCAGCCATTGTAGGCGGCAATATCGGAACTCATCACGACTCGCCAAGACAACCAATACCTCCGCTAGTGCGGCATAAAGAATATAGTCCTGCCTACCCATACAAAATATACAATATAGGACTGAATCTACTTGCACTAATAATATGTAATACATATGAATTCAGGCCATAAACATTCTAAGAACGATCAATCTATTTTCTGGCTATGACAAATGATGAATGCCAAAATATAAGTATTCTTACGCCCGATCAATATCAAGGGAGATTATCCATATAATCAAACGTATAAATCAAACATGGATTATCTGTCATTTTTACAAAAGAAAGCATTTTCGTACCCAATTAAATACAACAATATATTTTCCATATTAAATAGACATATCGTACATTTGTAATCTGTGCATTCAAAAATATGTATGCAACAATCTCCCCTTGCCCCACCCATGTTATGAAAGTTTTTGTTTTGACTAGGCTGAAGAAGTGAAAGTTTCTTTATAGTTACCTGGCCATGGATTAGTTCCAGTTTTTTTTTTTTAAATGAACACTATAATATGTTCAAAGAGTTTGTGAACAAGCGCATCCTTCCCCTGTAATTTTACATTCACATCTGCAAGAATATTTTGGAATTGTTATTATTACTGTTGAACATAATCGACATCATTGCACTCCGAGCAAACCCATAGGTGCTCAGTCTTCCTCAGTATATGTCGAAGAGTGTGAATGTTAACTGTTCCGGTAGGTCGCTGGTTATAAACACGACGGATGCATCCTCTCATACGTCCATTTCTGCTACCTGACGTTTGATGCCTAATTCCAACAGTCTTAACCTTGATGATTCATCTATTGCGGTGTCATTCTCTAAAAGGGGATTATTAATAGTTCTCAGTATCGGTCCCTTATCCATATCCAGTGTCCCAACTGTTGGTGCTCATGATGTTAGTCTGTCAGCTCTCTCATTACCGCGTCCCCCTGGCATGACCTGGACAGTAGATCCATAACAGCTCCTGCAGATTCGAAGCTTCTGTGAAGGTTTCCTATTCATGCCGGGAGGGGGGGGGGGGGGAAATCCCGTTTACACGCCCACTGAGGCATATTGGGAATATGGTGTTAAGCCCATATTTTCTCGACCATCGGCACACTAGGGGTGATGTGGTCCGCATCACGCCGGCCGCCTTAACCTTCCCAGAGTTGCTCTGGTACCCAATTGGGGCTGGGTCTAAAAAAATCCCACCTCAACTGGGGATCGAACGATGGACCACTGAGCTAGGAAGCGAGTGCACTAACCACTGTGCTCCGCGGCTCCCATTCATGTCTTAGCCAAACATTTTGAACCTTTCGAAGCATGGACTGAGAATCTGACACAATGACTGCCTTTGTTACTGAAGTTTCAGTTAGCCACCTTAAGGCCGCAGTAGCTGCCTCTATCTCCATTCTCATGCTGGAAGTTGTTATCATGTACGCTCCGCTATGTTCGGCGACGATTCTGCCCTTTTCCCTAGCAGAGAATCCCCAACCTGATATCTCACTACGGATCACAGGCCTATCATTGTACACAATGGCATCATTATCACCGGCATGATCAAGTATCAGTTGATTAATTTCCATTTCCGCTTTCCCATTGCCCCAAATTTTGGAATATCGTCAATAACTAGAAATGTTCATGCCTGTTGTTTTGACAAAATTTCGAAATTTGCCTCATTTTGTACTAAGCAGAGTTCATGCGGGTAAGTATGAATAAGTGTCCACAGATATGTATACATTTAACGAGAGAAGGATCACAGCACATCATAGACTGTGCATGTCATTTACTTCTGAAAGAAAATGGAAAGAAATGAAATAAGCACAGAAGACTTAGTGTCCTCATCAGGACATGTAGCAGAAAGACAACAACATAACTATTCTACGCCATGTCTTGATTGAAAAAAAAATAATAATTACAGCTATAAAAAGGTAGTCCCATAGCAGATACTGCCGTAGGAAGTGAAGTGTTAGAGACTTCACTATACTAGGTCCAGCATCGAGATGTGGGGTGACCAGTACCCTTCCTCTTTGCCTTTTCCTTCCCTAACCCAAAGTCAGGTAACCATTTACAGCTGGGTAGATTGGAGCGAGTCGGCACCGTGATATCACAACTATACTTTTATTTTTTTTAAATGTTATGTATGGTTCGCATTTTTTTATAGCTCAGAATATTTGATATTAAATAAATAAAAACTCTTTTCTCGCTGAGATTTGCTGTCAGACTATTCAGCGCATTTCTTCATCAGGATCTATTATTTTGCTTTATTTCATTTTCTGTTTTCGTTGTTTGTTGAATTATTTGAGTTGATTTTTTTTTCTTGCCGCGTATTTTTACTTGCTTATTTATCATACTTTTGTCAAGCATTACCTGTATAACTGTATTGCTTACATTTTTTCTTCTTTCTGTATCACTCATCATATCGTTTTTTTTTTAAACTCATTCATCACTTTTCCTACCTGTTTGCAGGGTCCATCGCTTTTTTCTCTTGACCTGTCTACATTTGTCTGTGTCGCTTGTTTGTAACTGGCGCTGATGACGGGTGAACCCCGAAACGTCCCGTGTTTCTTGTGTGGCATTAATTTGCAAAACTGATTCCATGCCATTTTCTTGTTTAATCTATATTTTAGAATATTTGATAGTACGAATACAGGTAACTGGAAAAAAAAAACAGGTACTTGACATGTTCATTCATGACCTTTTAGTTCCCTGGAGAGCACAGACTTCTAACGAGTGCACACCAAGCCTTCCTGACATGCACTATGCGTCCCGTATCTACGTTTTAAATAGTTTTTTAATGAAACAAAATAAAGAAACATCCCCGTCAACCTCTGATGGGTTCTAATTATGATATAATGTTTCTCTAATTTCCGATAATATGTTCAATTGTAGATATCTGCTCACAGCATCATCCCTCCTATCCAATTATTGAAAGAGTAAATGAAAATGTTTAAATTGTGGGTGGGTGGTAGACCTAAGTGTGTGTGCTTTATTCTGATGTCCTAATATGGTAGCCCTGTGTAGTTTCCGGTAGTTTCCGGTAGTCTCAGAAGAGACAAAGAAAGAACAGGCCGTCTGCACCCTCGGGCACAAGGCGGATAAGAAGACGTTGTGCGTGTGGCTGGTAACCTCATCATGTAAAGAAACTACCACACACACCATTGTTGCAAGAGTATGTGAATACTTGGTGCTGGCTTCCTGCAAGTTGACCAGTTGTATTGGTGACGCCACGCTCCGTAAGGAACTCAACGGAAACATGATGATGATGAGTGGTAAAAATTAAAGATTCTTCATACTTGCCATTGTGGTAAAGTGGGATGTGATAAATATTTATAGGGGACTTAGTGTACTGACTGAGATCAGCTGTGAAGGTATCTATATCTAATAAGAGTAGTGTATTATAGATAACCTTACTTGCTGCCACATATGTATACCTCAGTCAGAATTATTCTGGAATAGTGTGATGACTACGTTATATGTCTAGGGTATGTGTATGATGAAATGTAAGTCATAACAACAACAGACAGATAAACAATTTAATTTATTCCACCACACTTGACAACACTGTGACACTCACATACATAAAACACTCTACGAGGATATCTTAAAGGAGTAACTGATAACTTTTCAAATAACAATATGTATTCAGTGCTGTCATGAATGTATATGTGTCCTGATTCAAATACAAAGGGAACCAGGAATCACAATCAATTTTAATTACAAGTTATATGTACAGAATTTCTCAATATGAATCTTGTAGTGACATATATTTTTAATAGTATCCTATGTGTGTCAGTTGTGTAGTAGTAATATGAGGTAATACTGGTTTTGTTTTGTTCAAGCTCTGTTGGTATTTGTCATCATGACTTCAATAGTTTGTCTTTATTGGAACTAGTATTGGAGATGTTCTCAGTTCCTGATATTAAAACAATTAAATTCCCCTCTTAATTGTATTTTACACTGTCATTTTAAGATGGGGGTACATAATGTTGAGCTCCATGGCCACACTCTCTTATCTTTCGTGATGACTGCAGTAAAAGACTCCTCTGCTCGATTACTTTAATGAGTTCTGGAGTCACCCCACTGGTTGCTATATGGACCAAGGAGTATGCTGTCCACCGCTGGCTTCAGCAAAGCTCTGACCAGGTGCTGCTCAATAACTTTAAGACCACGGTCCCTGAAACAAGAAGGATGTACCTTCTACGTCATAACTAATTTATACTCTGTTTCTACACTGAGCACAATACATCACAAACATTGAGTTCAGAGCGTTAGGCCAACTGTCAGCTTCATCTGAAATACTTTATACCAGTATTTCCCTCCCTAATAGTTACTACGCCTCTGCAATTCCAGCATTATTTCTTTCTAGTCAATCATCTAGGTGTCAGTGTACTGTTTGGCCATTCCATGCAGTTTTACTTTCCTCCGACACCTTCTGTTCAGGCTGGAGCATTATAGGCTTTACATCATGTTTGCTACTGAACTACACATATATACAGACATAAATTATCAATTTACATTCAATTTTCATTAAAAGATATTGAAGATTTCAAGCTTACCACAATTCATAGAATAATAAACAGTTTCGTTGACTGGCAATGAATATAGCACAACTCCGATCTGCCGATGTCCCAGGCTTTATTTTATAAAAAATATACACTGGTGCTCAACGCACTGCTTCTTAGTAGGTTTATTACAAGATGTGGCAATGAACAGACGCTCTGAATCGAGTATATTCGCAGCTCTACCCAATGAAACCATGTCTACACATCTTTTCAAAAAAGTACTCCTTTTTCACGTTTCCCCTGACAACACAAGATAGTATTTATAGCCCGACCAATCGTGTTTAGTCTTACATTTGTTGCGCTCCAATCAAATAGGAGTTTACATAAAGACTCATTTCCCGTACAATGGTGGCCTAAAATTCTGCCACTGAGCGATTCTGATTTTGGTGCTGTCTGACACCCTCACTATTTTTTTTTGGCTATAATTTGGTAATTCCTAGACTATTTGCGTAACGTTTTACATATTATTTGTCAGCAAGTCCTAAGGAACCCAAATATACAAATTTAATGGAGCTAAGTGGCTGCGTTCAAAATATGCAATTTCTTCTACCTCCTGTTTCGAAGATGTGCTGTCTGGGTACTGTAATGTTTTCAAACGTAAACCAGTATAATGTCATATTTCCAATAAGCGTTTTTCAGGATTTTAAAACCTAACTCTGGGAAGGTTAGTGTTTTTATCACTGTCCGTCTGAAAAAAAGTTAGTGCATGTGGCCTTACACGCGTGATGGCAGCAATTGTGTATCGCGCGACGCGTGTTTAGTATTGCATGCTTCCTGCCTTCATTCGCCCCTCTCTCTCTCCTGCTTTATCTGTCTCTTTAGTTACGCCGTATATGGGATGAATGAAATATTAAATCTAGGTCATTGATCAGCTTGCGTATCTCACGGTTTTTCAACGAAATACAGTACACGTTTCATTGAAGAAAGCGTGCAGCGACACAGTAGGCTTTTACTATCAACGTGAAAGCGTTACAATTTGCAGACGAATGAGAACACAAGGGGATTTCGAGTACAGTCATTGTGACAGCACTGTTCTTTTACCATTTCTCTTTTCTTTTATTAAATTTATTTGTTAGGCTTTACATTTACCTTTTAATTTATATATGTGGATTAGAATATTCCACGACATCTCCCCTCTTAAAACAGACATTATATGTCAGTCCTTTATTCTATATACACATAGAGAAATTTATTATTATTTCTGGGGTTTACGGTGATTCTCATCACACGGATGGCGGCTTAAAAAATCCGCTCCCAAATTGGTTTTTCCAGATATATACTCAATGCTAAAATTATATGGAGCCAAAAGTAAGGACCATCGGAGTAACCTAGAGTTCTCATGCCTAGCCTGTGCTAGAAACGATAAAGGTTTGTGATCCGTTTGCAACTTAAATGCCTTCCCATATAGATAAATATTGAATTTCTTTATTGCCCATATTACTGCAAGACATTCTTTTTCGCTAGTTGAGTAGTTGATTTCAGCTTTATTCAACTTTCTGCTAGCATATGCCACTGGGCTTAATTCCCCATCCAATGCATCTGATTTCTGTAGTAGAGTTGCACCTAACCCAATATTACTGGCATCCGTCCTTACTATGAATTCTTGACTTAAGTCAGGTAATTTCAAAATAGGTTTACTTGTGAGCTTTTCCTTCAATTCTTGGTAAGCCATTTCACATTGTGGTGTCCATGTAATGCGATCTGGATGTCCTTTACGTGTCAAATCAGTTAACGGTGCACATATGGAATTAAAGTTTTTGATATACTTCTGGTAGAAACCACATAATGAGACAAAGGATCTCACGTCCTTCTTGGTTTGTGGTCTCGGGGCTTTCTTTAGTTTCTCTAAATTCTTTGGGTCAGGGGTCATGTTTCCCTGATAAACTGTGTGTCCCAAAAATTCCAATTCTTTACATCCAACGCAACATTTGGTTGGTCGGGCTGTTAAATTTGCTTCCCTAAGTCGATTAAACAGCATGTTCAGAGAGTCAATGTGTTCCTCAAATGTTTCTGTTGCTATAAGGATATCATCCATAAAATTTGTTATACATGGATTATTCAGAGGGTCCAATAATTTTCTCATCATTCTAGAGAAGACACTAGGCGCATTCTTCAATCCAAATGGCAATCTATTAAACTCATAGTGTCCTTCTGAGGTACTAAAAGCTAGGTATGGTCTAACCTCAGGCTTTACTGGAATCTGATAGTATCCTTTACTCAGATCCACTTTTGAGAAATATTTAGCTTTATTTAGTCTGGCAAACAGCTGATTTGTATCCGGCAATGGATCCACCTGTCCTTCTGTAATAGCATTCAGTCTCCTGTAATCTATACAGAGTCTATGTTCTCCAGAGGGCTTCCTTAAGAGTACAACACCGGAACTATACGAAGATTCACTGTGCGAAATAATTCCTTCCTTCAACAGATAGTCTATCTCTTCCTTCAAAGCTTTCTCCTTAGCAAACGGAATCGAATATGGTTTCATACAGACAGGTGTGGGGTCTATCAGTTTCATATCATATTCCAATAGGTTTGTATGCCCTGGTCGGTCTGTTAACACCTCTGCATGATTATTTAGAACCTGTTGCACTCTCTCTTTCTGAGTTTTCGTTAAATGTGTACTGATTTTCACCTGTGCTGCTGTCTCACAGGGGTGTAATGGATATTCAAATGATGAAAGTGGTTCCTTTTTCATCTCCATGGCGATGGACAAGGTCAACAAGTGTGTCTCTTCCTGATGTTCTCTTTCCAAATATTTCTTCAGGAGATTCACATGATAGATTTTTTCTTTCCCCTTCTTATCTATGTTATAATTTGTTCTAGACACCTTCTCTAAAACTGTATATGGACCCTGCCATCCAATTTGTAACTTATTCTGACTCCCGGGCAGAAGAAGCAGTACCTTCTCTCCCACAGCCAAATCTCTGTCTTTCGCCTTCCTGTTATAATAGGCAGCATGTTTCTTCCTGGCTTGTTTCAAATTTTCATTGGCAAGTTTCCAGCCAGTTTTTAAACGAGTGGTCAGCTCATTCACATATTGGTATGAAGATGTAATGTTTTCCTCTGCCTTTTCATCAGTCCACGTTCTTAACAAAGCTTCGAGTGGACCTTTTATTGGCCTTCCAAACAATAATGTTGCCGGGGCCATACCGGTTGAACTATGGGGTACCTCCCGATAAGCAAAGAGGGCGGCGTGCAGGTACTGGTCCCATGTATCTGGTTTTTCGTGTGCCAACTTTCTCAGGATCGACATCAACGTGCCGTTAAATCTTTCCACTTGGCCGTTCCCTTGGGGATGATACACACTACAATGGAAGTGTTTGGCCTGGAAGATCCTGAAAACTTCTTCAGTTAGTTTCCCCTTGAACTGAGAGCCATTATCAGTCAAGATTTGATTGGGAAAGCCTAACCTTGTGAAAATTGTGAGCAATGCCTCTGCCACATGTTTAGAATCAATCGATGACAGGGCTACTGCCTCTCCCCACATAGAACAAGTGTCCACCAGAGTCAGAATGTAGCTGTTCCTTCTCTTGGTTCGGGTGAGAGGTCCCACAAGATCCACGGCAACTCTCTCAAAGGGTGTTCCCACTATGGGCATTTCCCCCAGAGTTGCTGGTGCAGTCCAATGTTTAGGTGCTACTCGTTGGCACTCTGGACAGGATTTTACATATCGTTTGATATCTTCAGTTATTCCTGGCCAGAAATAGTGACAAGCTATTCGCTGTCCTGTTGCGCTGATTCCCATATGACCACTGAAGGGAATCGCATGCCCTAGTTCCAACACTTTAGTCCTATATGAAGTGGGAAGGACCAGCTGTCCGTGACCATTGGATTCAGATCCAGCCTTCCTATATATCAGTTTGTTCTTCATATAAAACTCTCCCTTGCCTGGAGGTGTATGAGATTTGGGCAACTTCTTGAAACATGGCTTGAGTGTTTTGTCCTCAGCCTGTGCCTTCCTCATCTCATCTGGGTGAGTATTTATTGGATTATCCTCCTCCTTTTTTGACTGTGATCTGGTCTGCACTGTTGCCAATATCACAGGTCTCTTGGGATTCCCCAAGAAGACATATCTACACCCCAATATTAGAGGGTAGATTGGCTCATTTATCACTGCTGCTTTTATGATTCCTTCCACATATCGCGTTTTCACTTTTATTCGGGCGACGGGAAGTGTCATGGTAGCTACATCCTTGGTTGCAGTTTGAATCTCCACTGTTTCTGTGGTGTATTGATCGGCCTGCACCAGGTGAGAACTCACAACGGAATCGTAATCTAAACCGGTATCATATAAACACCTTATAGTGACACCATTACAGATGACATCTTCACACACTGGGGGGTGGTATGGTTCCTGTAGTTCTTCAGGTTTGACCTTCTTTTCCTTTTTCCCCGATGTCATAGCAGCACAATGAGGAGGTTTCCTTCTACAATGGTCAGTGTCATGATTGTTCATCTTACAATTTTTACACCACCTTTTTCCTTGGTTGAAAGATTTTCTTTCATCATATTTCCTTTCATCGAATTGTGGGGTTTTATTTTTATTTTCATACCGTGGCCTATCAAATTGGTGCTTACCTTTGTTTTGATCCCTAGGATCAAATTTATTAAAGTTCTGTGGTCCCCTAAAGTTATCCACTTGTTTCTTTTTATTACCTGTTACCTCTGCTTGAGCTGCTTGATACCTTTCAGCAACATTTAGCAACTCACCCAGCCTCTCTGCACCTTGTTCCATGAGAAACTTTCTCAGGTCTGGAGCCATGGACTCTCTTAATTGCTCTATAAGGACCATTTCCTTAAGATCTTGGGTTTTCCCCAGAGAAGTCCATTTCTCCAAGTATGTCTCTATTCGTGCAGAGAACTGGTGATAGGTTTCACCTGACAGTAGTTTAGCATTCCTAAATTTTTTCCTATAAAATTCTGCATTCTTTTCATATCTTAACAAAAGAGCCTGCTTTAGCATGTCATAATTTTCCTGATCACTTCTGCTCATTTTTGCAAAAACTTCATAAGCTGCCCCACGAAGTCCTTGAGATAACTTTAAGCTCCACCTTTCTCTCTCTAACCCATACGTGGTAGCTAATAGTTCATACCTATTTAGATAGCTCTCTATATCATCGTCTTTCTCAACAAAATGATCTAAATGAAAATTCATAGCTGAGGTTGAGGCTCCCTGGCTAGCAGTGGCATCAGAGGCAAAGGGACTGGCACCATTTTCAGGAGCATGGCCTTGAAACTCAAACTCCCTTAGTCGTAACTCATGTTCCCTTTGTAATCTTTTATCTTCTGCTTCCCTTTCTGCAGTCAATCTTCTTTCTTCTGCTTCCCTTTCTGCAGCTAATTTCTTGTCTTCTCTTTCTGCAGTCAATCTTCTTTCTTCTGCTTCCAATTTCTTAGCCTCAGCCTCAATCTGCAACCTCTTAGTCTCAGCCTCAGCCTCAAATTGTAACTTCTTAATTTCCCTTTCAGCCTCTAACTTTCTTTCGGCTTCAAACCTTCTTTCTTCGCGTTCAATAAATTTGTCACATTCAGTAGTGACATAGGCAACCATAACTTGCCCATCTAATCCTAACTCTTTTGCAGTCTGAACAGCAGCAGATCGAAATTTGGCCAGGTCCGCCATTGTCTATCAGGTAAATTTATACAATGTCTAACTAACAATTCAATCTCTAAATATATATCTAATGGACAACACAGGCACCGTGAGCTCAACCTTATTTAATTCCACCCAAGGATACCTTTTAATTCTTATATTCCCTGAAGTGAATTACCCCCAATATTTGTAATAGGTAAAGATTCAAAATCCCGAGAGCGAGACCCCAATATATGTGGTGAAGTGGGATGTTATAAATATTTATAGGGGACTTAGTGTACTGACTGAGATCAGCTGTGAAGGTATCTATATCTAATAAGAGTAGTGTATTATAGATAACCTTACTTGCTGCCACATATGTATACCTCAGTCAGAATTATTCTGGAATAGTGTGATGACTACGTTATATGTCTAGGGTATATGTATGATGAAGTGTAAGTCATAACAACAACAGACAGATAAACAATTTAATTTATTCCACCACACTTGACAACACTGTGACACTCACATACATAAAACACTCTACGAGGATATCTTAAAGGAGTCACTGATAACTTTTCAAATAACAATATGTATTCAGTGCTGTCATGAATGTATATGTGTCCTGATTCAAATACAAAGGGAACCAGGAATCACAATCAATTTTAATTACAAGTTATATGTACAGAATTTATCAATATGAATCTTGTAGTGACATATATTTTTAATAGTATCCTATGTGTGTCAGTTGTGTAGTAGTAATATGAGGTAATACTGGTTTTGTTTTGTTCAAGCTCTGTTGGTATTTGTCATCATGACTTCAATAGTTTGTCTTTATTGGAACTAGTATTGGAGATGTTCTCAGTTCCTGATATTAAAACAATTAAATTCCCCTCTTAATTGTATTTTACAATGTCATTTTAAGATGGGGGTACATAATGTTGAGCTCCATGGCCACACTCTCTTATCTTTCGTGATGACTGCAGTAAAAGACTCCTCTGCTCGATTACTTTAATGAGTTCTGGAGCCACCCCACTGGTTGCTATATGGACCAAGGAGTATGCTGTCCACCTCTGGCTTCAGCAAAGCTCTGACCAGGTGCTGCTCAATAACTTTAAGACCACGGTCCCTGAAACAAGAAGGATGTACCTTCTACGTCATAACTAATTTATACTCTCTTTCTACACTGAGCACAATACATCACAAACATTGAGTTCAGAGCGTTAGGCCAACTGTCAGCTTCATCTGAAATACTTTATACCAGTATTTCCCTCCCTAATGGTTACTACGCCTCTGCAATTCCAGCATTATTTCTTTCTAGTCAATCATCTAGGTGTCAGTGTACTGTTTGGCCATTCCATGCAGTTTTACTTTCCTCCGACACCTTCTGTTCAGGCTGGAGCATTATAGGCTTTACATCATGTTTGCTACTGAACTACACATATATACAGACATAAATTATCAATTTACATTCAATTTTCATTAAAAGATATTGAATATTTCAAGCTTACCACAATTCATAGAATAATAAACAGTTTCGTTGACTGGCAATGAATATAGCACAACTCCGATCTGCCGATGTCCCAGGCTTTATTTTATAAAAAATATACACTGGTGCTCAACGCACTGCTTCTTAGTAGGTTTATTACAAGATGTGGCAATGAACAGACGCTCTGAATCGAGTATATTCGCAGCTCTACCCAATGAAACCATGTCTACACATCTTTTCAAAAAAGTACTCCTTTTCACGTTTCCCCTGACAACACAAGATAGTATTTATAGCCCGACCAATCGTGTTTAGTCTTACATTTGTTGCGCTCCAACCAAATAGGAGTTTACATAAAGACTCATTTCCCGTACAATGGTGGCCTAAAATTCTGCCACTGAGCGATTCTGATTTTGGTGCTGTCAGGCACCCCCACTATTTTATTTTGGCTATAATTTGGTAATTCCTAGACTATTTGCGTAACGTTTTACATATTATTTGTCAGCAAGTCCTAAGGAACCCAAATATACAAATTTAATGGAGCTAAGTGGCTGCGTTCAAAATATGCAATTTCTTCTACCTCCTGTTTCGAAGATGTGCTGTCTGGGTACTGTAATGTTTTCAAACGTAAACCAGTATAATGTCATATTTCCAATAAGCGTTTTTCAGGATTTTAAAACCTAACTCTGGGAAGGTTAGTGTTTTTATCACTGTCCGTCTGAAAAAAAGTTAGTGCATGTGGCCTTACACGCGTGATGGCAGCAATTGTGTATCGCGCGACGCGTGTTTAGTATTGCATGCTTCCTGCCTTCATTCGCCCCTCTCTCTCTCCTGCTTTATCTGTCTCTTTAGTTACGCCGTGTATGGGATGAATGAAATATTAAATCTAGGTCATTGATCAGCTTGCGTATCTCACGGTTTTTCAACGAAATACAGTACACGTTTCATTGAAGAAAGCGTGTAATAATACAGTAGGCTTTTACTATCAACGTGAAAGCGTTACAATTTGCAGACGAAGCAGAAAACAAGGGGGATTTCGAGTACAGTCATTGTGACAGCACTGTTTCTTTTACCATTTCTCTTTTCTTTTATTAAATTTATTTGTTAGGCTTTACATTTACGTTTTAATTTATATATGTGGATTAGAATATTCCACGACATCTCCCCTCTTAAAACAGACATTATATGTCAGTCCTTTATTCTATATACACATAGAGAAATTTATTATTATTTCTGGGGTTTACGGTGATTCTCATCACACGGATGGCGGCTTAAAAAATCCGCTCCCAAATTGGTTTTTCCAGATATATACTCAATGCTAAAATTATATGGAGCCAAAAGTAAGGACCATCGGAGTAACCTAGAGTTCTCATGCCTAGCCTGTGCTAGAAACGATAAAGGTTTGTGATCCGTTTGCAACTTAAATGCCTTCCCATATAGATAAATATTGAATTTCTTTATTGCCCATATTACTGCAAGACATTCTTTTTCGCTAGTTGAGTAGTTGATTTCAGCTTTATTCAACTTTCTGCTAGCATATGCCACTGGGCTTAATTCCCCATCCAATGCATCTGATTTCTGTAGTAGAGTTGCACCTAACCCAATATTACTGGCATCCGTCCTTACTATGAATTCTTGACTTAAGTCAGGTAATTTCAAAATAGGTTTACTTGTGAGCTTTTCCTTCAATTCTTGGTAAGCCATTTCACATTGTGGTGTCCATGTAATGCGATCTGGATGTCCTTTACGTGTCAAATCAGTTAACGGTGCACATATGGAATTAAAGTTTTTGATATACTTCTGGTAGAAACCACATAATGAGACAAAGGATCTCACGTCCTTCTTGGTTTGTGGTCTCGGGGCTTTCTTTAGTTTCTCTAAATTCTTTGGGTCAGGGGTCATGTTTCCCTGATAAACTGTGTGTCCCAAAAATTCCAATTCTTTACATCCAACGCAACATTTGGTTGGTCGGGCTGTTAAATTTGCTTCCCTAAGTCGATTAAACAGCATGTTCAGAGAGTCAATGTGTTCCTCAAATGTTTCTGTTGCTATAAGGATATCATCCATAAAATTTGTTATACATGGATTATTCAGAGGGTCCAATAATTTTCTCATCATTCTAGAGAAGACACTAGGCGCATTCTTCAATCCAAATGGCAATCTATTAAACTCATAGTGTCCTTCTGAGGTACTAAAAGCTAGGTATGGTCTAACCTCAGGCTTTACTGGAATCTGATAGTATCCTTTACTCAGATCCACTTTTGAGAAATATTTAGCTTTATTTAGTCTGGCAAACAGCTGATTTGTATCCGGCAATGGATCCACCTGTCCTTCTGTAATAGCATTCAGTCTCCTGTAATCTATACAGAGTCTATGTTCTCCAGAGGGCTTCCTTAAGAGTACAACACCGGAACTATACGAAGATTCACTGTGCGAAATAATTCCTTCCTTCAACAGATAGTCTATCTCTTCCTTCAAAGCTTTCTCCTTAGCAAAAGGAATCGAATATGGTTTCATACAGACAGGTGTGGGGTCTATCAGTTTCATATCATATTCCAATAGGTTTGTATGCCCTGGTCGGTCTGTTAACACCTCTGCATGATTATTTAGAACCTGTTGCACTCTCTCTTTCTGAGTTTTCGTTAAATGTGTACTGATTTTCACCTGTGCTGCTGTCTCACAGGGGTGTAATGGATATTCAAATGATGAAAGTGGTTCCTTTTTCATCTCCATGGCGATGGACAAGGTCAACAAGTGTGTCTCTTCCTGATGTTCTCTTTCCAAATATTTCTTCAGGAGATTCACATGATAGATTTTTTCTTTCCCCTTCTTATCTATCTTATAATTTGTTCTAGACACCTTCTCTAAAACTGTATATGGACCCTGCCATCCAATTTGTAACTTATTCTGACTCCCGGGGGAAGAAGCAGTACCTTCTCTCCCACAGCCAAATCTCTGTCTTTCGCCTTCCTGTTATAATAGGCAGCATGTTTCTTCCTGGCTTGTTTCAAATTTTCATTGGCAAGTTTCCAGCCAGTTTTTAAACGAGTGGTCAGCTCATTCACATATTGGTATGAAGATGTAATGTTTTCCTCTGCCTTTTCATCAGTCCACGTTCTTAACAAAGCTTCGAGTGGACCTTTTATTGGCCTTCCAAACAATAATGTTGCCGGGGCCATACCGGTTGAACTATGGGGTACCTCCCGATAAGCAAAGAGGGCGGCGTGCAGGTACTGGTCCCATGTATCTGGTTTTTCGTGTGCCAACTTTCTCAGGATCGACATCAACGTGCCGTTAAATCTTTCCACTTGGCCGTTCCCTTGGGGATGATACACACTACAATGGAAGTGTTTGGCCTGGAAGATCCTGAAAACTTCTTCAGTTAGTTTCCCCTTGAACTGAGAGCCATTATCAGTCAAGATTTGATTGGGAAAGCCTAACCTTGTGAAAATTGTGAGCAATGCCTCTGCCACATGTTTAGAATCAATCGATGACAGGGCTACTGCCTCTCCCCACATAGAACAAGTGTCCACCAGAGTCAGAATGTAGCTGTTCCTTCTCTTGGTTCGGGTGAGAGGTCCCACAAGATCCACGGCAACTCTCTCAAAGGGTGTTCCCACTATGGGCATTTCCCCCAGAGTTGCTGGTGCAGTCCAATGTTTAGGTGCTACTCGTTGGCACTCTGGACAGGATTTTACATATCGTTTGATATCTTCAGTTATTCCTGGCCAGAAATAGTGACAAGCTATTCGCTGTCCTGTTGCGCTGATTCCCATATGACCACTGAAGGGAATCGCATGCCCTAGTTCCAACACTTTAGTCCTATATGAAGTGGGAAGGACCAGCTGTCCGTGACCATTGGATTCAGATCCAGCCTTCCTATATATCAGTTTGTTCTTCATATAAAACTCTCCCTTGCCTGGAGGTGTATGAGATTTGGGCAACTTCTTGAAACATGGCTTGAGTGTTTTGTCCTCAGCCTGTGCCTTCCTCATCTCATCTGGGTGAGTATTTATTGGATTATCCTCCTCCTTTTTGACTGTGATCTGGTCTGCACTGTTGCCAATATCACAGGTCTCTTGGGATTCCCCAAGAAGACATATCTACACCCCAATATTAGAGGGTAGATTGGCTCATTTATCACTGCTGCTTTTATGATTCCTTCCACATATCGCGTTTTCACTTTTATTCGGGCGACGGGAAGTGTCATGGTAGCTACATCCTTGGTTGCAGTTTGAATCTCCACTGTTTCTGTGGTGTATTGATCGGCCTGCACCAGGTGAGAACTCACAACGGAATCGTAATCTAAACCGGTATCATATAAACACCTTATAGTGACACCATTACAGATGACATCTTCACACACTGGGGGGTGGTATGGTTCCTGTAGTTCTTCAGGTTTGACCTTCTTTTCCTTTTTCCCCGATGTCATAGCAGCACAATGAGGAGGTTTCCTTCTACAATGGTCAGTGTCATGATTGTTCATCTTACAATTTTTACACCACCTTTTTCCTTGGTTGAAAGATTTTCTTTCATCATATTTCCTTTCATCGAATTGTGGGGTTTTATTTTTATTTTCATACCGTGGCCTATCAAACTGGTGCTTACCTTTGTTTTGATCCCTAGGATCAAATTTATTAAAGTTCTGTGGTGCCCTAAAGTTATCCACTTGTTTCTTTTTATTACCTGTTACCTCTGCTTGAGCTGCTTGATACCTTTCAGCAACATTTAGCAACTCACCCAGCCTCTCTGCACCTTGTTCCATGAGAAACTTTCTCAGGTCTGGAGCCATGGACTCTCTTAATTGCTCTATAAGGACCATTTCCTTAAGATCTTGGGTTTTCCCCAGAGAAGTCCATTTCTCCAAGTATGTCTCTATTCGTGCAGAGAACTGGTGATAGGTTTCACCTGACAGTAGTTTAGCATTCCTAAATTTTTTCCTATAAAATTCTGCATTCTTTTCATATCTTAACAAAAGAGCCTGCTTTAGCATGTCATAATTTTCCTGATCACCTCTGCTCATTTTTGCAAAAACTTCATAAGCTGCCCCACGAAGTCCTTGAGATAACTTTAAGCTCCACCTTTCTCTCTCTAACCCATATGTGGTAGCTAATAGTTCATACCTATTTAGATAGCTCTCTATATCATCGTCTTTCTCAACAAAATGATCTAAATGAAAATTCATAGCTGAGGTTGAGGCTCCCTGGCTAGCAGTGGCATCAGAGGCAAAGGGACTGGCACCATTTTCAGGAGCATGGCCTTGAAACTCAAACTCCCTTAGTCGTAACTCATGTTCCCTTTGTAATCTTTTATCTTCTGCTTCCCTTTCTGCAGTCAATCTTCTTTCTTCTGCTTCCCTTTCTGCAGCTAATTTCTTGTCTTCTCTTTCTGCAGTCAATCTTCTTTCTTCTGCTTCCAATTTCTTAGCCTCAGCCTCAATCTGCAACCTCTTAGTCTCAGCCTCAGCCTCAAATTGTAACTTCTTAATTTCCCTTTCAGCCTCTAACTTTCTTTCGGCTTCAAACCTTCTTTCTTCGCGTTCAATAAATTTGTCACATTCAGTAGTGACATAGGCAACCATAACTTGCCCATCTAATCCTAACTCTTTTGCAGTCTGAACAGCAGCAGATCGAAATTTGGCTAGGTCCGCCATTGTCTATCAGGTAAGTTTATACAATGTCTAACTAACAATTCAATCTCTAAATATATATCTAATGGACAACACAGGCACCGAGAGCTCAACCTTATTTAATTCCACCCAAGGATACCTTTTTAATTCTTATTATTCCCTGAAGTGAATTACCCCCAATATTTGTAATAGGTAAAGATTCAAAATCCCGGACGAGCCCCCAATATATGTGGTAAAGTGGGATGTGATAAATATTTATAGGGGACTTAGTGTACTGACTGAGATCAGCTGTGAAGGTATCTATATCTAATAAGAGTAGTGTATTATAGATAACCTTACTTGCTGCCACATATGTATACCTCAGTCAGAATTATTCTGGAATAGTGTGATGACTACGTTATATGTCTAGGGTATGTGTATGATGAAGTGTAAGTCATAACAACAACAGACAGATAAACAATTTAATTTATTCCACCACACTTGACAACACTGTGACACTCACATACATAAAACACTCTACGAGGATATCTTAAAGGAATCACTGATAACTTTTCAAATAACAATATGTATTCAGTGCTGTCATGAATGTATATGTGTCCTGATTCAAATACAAAGGGAACCAGGAATCACAATCAATTTTAATTACAAGTTATATGTACAGAATTTCTCAATATGAATCTTGTAGTGACATATATTTTTAATAGTATCCTATGTGTGTCAGTTGTGTAGTAGTAATATGAGGTAATACTGGTTTTGTTTTGTTCAAGCTCTGTTGGTATTTGTCATCATGACTTCAATAGTTTGTCTTTATTGGAACTAGTATTGGAGATGTTCTCAGTTCCTGATATTAAAACAATTAAATTCCCCTCTTAATTGTATTTTACACTGTCATTTTAAGATGGGGGTACATAATGTTGAGCTCCATGGCCACACTCTCTTATCTTTCGTGATGACTGCAGTAAAAGACTCCTCTGCTCGATTACTTTAATGAGTTCTGGAGTCACCCCACTGGTTGCTATATGGACCAAGGAGTATGCTGTCCACCGCTGGCTTCAGCAAAGCTCTGACCAGGTGCTGCTCAATAACTTTAAGACCACGGTCCCTGAAACAAGAAGGATGTACCTTCTACGTCATAACTAATTTATACTCTCTTTCTACACTGAGCACAATACATCACAAACATTGAGTTCAGAGCGTTAGGCCAACTGTCAGCTTCATCTGAAATACTTTATACCAGTATTTCCCTCCCTAATGGTTACTACGCCTCTGCAATTCCAGCATTATTTCTTTCTAGTCAATCATCTAGGTGTCAGTGTACTGTTTGGCCATTCCATGCAGTTTTTCTTTCCTCCGACACCTTCTGTTCAGGCTGGAGCATTATAGGCTTTACATCATGTTTGCTACTGAACTACACATATATACAGACATAAATTATCAATTTACATTCAATTTTCATTAAAAGATATTGAAGATTTCAAGCTTACCACAATTCATAGAATAATAAACAGTTTCGTTGACTGGCAATGAATATAGCACAACTCCGATCTGCCGATGTCCCAGGCTTTATTTTATAAAAAAATATACACTGGTGCTCAACGCACTGCTTCTTAGTAGGTTTATTACAAGATGTGGCAATGAACAGACGCTCTGAATCGAGTATATTCGCAGCTCTACCCAATGAAACCATGTCTACACATCTTTTCAAAAAGTACTCCTTTTTCACGTTTCCCCTGACAACACAAGAAGTATTTATAGCC